>BJBW01007336.1:5985-51311 GCA_004320125.1 Scolopax mira
GAGGAGAGGCTGAGGGAGCTGGGGTTGTTCAGCCTGGGGAAGAGGAGACTGAGGGGAAACCTTATTGCTCTCTACAACTACCTGAAAGGAGGCTGTAGAGACGTGGGGGTTGGTCTCTTCTCCCAAGTTGCAGATGATAGGACAAGGAGCAATGCCTTCAAGTTGCACCAGGGGAGGTTCAGGTTAGATATTAGGAAATATTTCTTTCCTGAAAGGGTTGTCAAGCATTGGAATGGGCTGCCCAGGGAGGTGGTTGAGGCCTCATCCCTGGAGACGAATTGACATGGTGCTCAGGGACATGGATTAGTGTTGGGCTGGTGTTGTTTTGGATGTGGTTTGTGTGTGTGTTTTTTGTTGTTGTTTTGTTTGTTTGTTTGGGGTTGTGGGGTTTATTTGTGTATTTTTTTTTCATTGGTTGGACTAGATGATCTTAAAAGGTCCCTCCAACCTGTGATTCATGAGACAGGAAGCTCTTACTGTTCTCCTGATGATCCTGCTGAGCCATTTGAGCATTTGTTAATTTGAATTCACCCTTGTTAAACACGGGTGACTAGTTAGTGCATTCACTTCATGTCTTGTACATTGGTGTCTCTAATAGAAATGTGTGGCCCTGGTACATCCTAGGATTATATTTAATTTTTTTTTTCATGTACACATCAAATTAGTAGCTTCAAATAATTTTGTGATCAGTTAATAACTCAGATGTCTCTTGTTGCTTCTCATTAATGAAGCTGTTGTTAAGAGCAAGAGTTCTTGGTTGCTCCAAACTGAACACAGTAAGCTCATTCAACTTTGCTTCAATCTACTTTCATATGGGATTTCCATTCATACACCTTTTTAACAAATCAGGCTGTTTCCATTAACCAGCTTTACCCCTTGTTGGAGGTGTTCCATAGCTCTGTTCCAGCCCTCAGGCTGCTGTGACCCTCAGCACGTTACCCCCTTGCAGAGGTTCAGGTGGCAGAGTCCAAGGTCAGCTCCATTACTGATAAGGGCAGTTGTGAAAAGGCTTGTAGCAAGGGGCCACCTCCCCTTTCCCTTGAGAGCCACCTTGGAGCTGGGGCTTTGCGCTGGCCCGTTCCTGTGCCAGGCTGCAGCAGCCCTATTCGCACCTTCTCGCATCTCCATGAGTCTGGCCCTCACCCGGACTTGCTGACTTAGCATCCTGGCTTGGCCTCAGAGCTGCCTCCTCGCTGCAGCCCTGCTGGGTGACCACTGGGCTGTGTCTGACCCTGACCACTGTCTCCCAACCCCATCTTGACCCTGGCTTGCTGCTCCGCATCCTGCCTCCTTGTTGGTGAGGTGACTGTTTTCACCTGCCTTGGAATTGCACTTGGCTCCAACACACCTTCTGCTGCAGATACCTCCAGTTCTTGCTGCTCCCTGATACCCCCAAACACAGAACCCTCCTAATTCCCTCATAATTTCTACATGATATGGGTGGGCGAGTATGAAGGAAATTGGAGCAAATTAGGTCAGGATGCCTCGATGAAAGAGTAGCAGAGTGAAATAAAAGAGTACAATTACAAACAGCGTGTGCCTAACATCTCTATGAACCTCACCTTGGCTGTGTGCAAGGTTTTGTTGCCTGTGTCCATGGCATATTCATTCTAATGGTTAAACATATTACAAGAGGTACTTCATCTTTCCTATGTATATGTATAAGCTCTTGCACAGATGTAATACAAACATCTTTTTATAATTATGTTCTCTAATGCTTTACTATTTTTTAAGTTTGTATTTGTAGGAGGCCAACAAACCACTAGATGGCAAACGATTTCAGCAAGATAATACACGGGTACTAACACAATCTTCTGTTCTCAGCTTCATCAAGGCCATGGAGCGTAGTGACGTGGTGACTTCTAGAAACCTGGGGTGAAGCTGCTGTGGTCCTGCTCCTCCCTGCCTCTCCCTCCCTTTTGCTGCTTTAGTGCCAGATTGATGTGCTGTTCGTGAGCCAGGTGCAGAGTGGATTCATAAAGGTGATCTCACCTTTGAAAGGTAAAAACTCACCTAGGAAAAGAAAAAAAAGGAAAGGAAAAAGAATAAAGTAGTGGTTTTCAGCCTTTTCAGTTCCATCAACCAGCCCTACAGACCCCCTGTGCAAAACAAGAATATGCATTCTGGGAGAACAGCAGTCCCAGTTTGGATTGGTTTATGCTGCTGAGCAAAGATACCACAAATTCTTCCATTTGGCATAAAATTCCAGGGTTCAGGATGCCAAAAACATTGCATACGCATAGCAATTTTCAGCAGATAATTTCTATAAGTTACTATGGGTGGTCTGTCTGAGTCCTGGTTTTCTATCTATGAGAGACATGCCATGAATGCATATTTACAAAATGTAAATCCAGCTGTTTGAAAGAGATTTTTAAAGTAACAAAATCTACCAAGTAATCAGACTTGTGTATACAAATAACTTTTCTAGTCATTATCAAAGTTCTGTGCAAACGTGTTTTAACATGGAATTCTTGGAAGCCAAATTGTGTAAAATTTCAGTTGAAACACTTGAGATCCAGAGAAAGGACAGGATGCATGGTCCATGTGGAGCTCTCCTTTTGTGATCATCTCCTGCTATCAGCATGGGAGCAGAATCATCTCATCCAGTTTCCTCTCTAAGGTAACGTGGTTCCTGATACCCTAGGATTCCCCACTCTGGTTTTTGTCATGACTCTTTCAGTTCAGTCCCCTGGCTACAGTTTCTCTTTGATTACATGAGTGCAACTAAGTCCTTAGGAAAAAAAAAAAAACCAAACAAAAAACCCCAAAAAGACAGGAGAGCATCTCATCTTGGCAACCTTTATACAACTGGAGGCAGGAGTCCCCAGTCATGTGAGGACTGCTGTGGTCATGTGAACTGCTGACACAGAACATTTTCTATGATTTTTCTAATTCTGTGACCCTGTAAATGACCAAGGTCTTTCTGTCCACCTGCCTCTGAAAGTTCAGTAACACAGACCTTAATCTAATTTTCAGCAATCAAACTTAAATAAAATGTCATCATTGATCATAGGAAGCTCCAACCAGTTAGAAACCAGTGGAGATTCAGTCTGTGGCTGAGCGAATGGGACACAGAGACTGGGCACTTTGTTGTTACCTTCAGCTGAGGAGCATAGGACTTGAAGGTGTCTGTAGTAAGCCGTGTTTGACAGAAGGCAGGAATGAGAAGGAAAGGTCATCAACAAAGGAAGGATTAATGGACAGGTGAAATGCTCATGGGGCAGTTGTTTTTATTTTGGGAATTAAAGTGGTTTGTAAATCTTTAGGTAAAAGGCAGGTAATCTGAGAACCATCAGAGCGTGTGTGTAGCTGCCAAGCAGTTCTGCAGCTAAAGGGAGATTTGGGAACATTGGCACTTTGCTGGTGAGGATCCGGAAGCTGCAGTGCAGCAGGGCAGGAGAGTGTTCTGTTTGCAATTGCTTTGTCTTGCTGGTATCGCTGTAGCACCTGAAGTACAGTGGGAAACAGACAGAAATCTTTGGAGAGGTGGAGCTCTGGGAATGAGCCAGAGCCTGGTGTTACCCACTCAGAGAGGAAAACTGAGGAGGTGGGTCTGTCTTATGACAGGAAGGTGAATTACTGTCATGGAATTCTGCTAAACTGTAAATAATTCATTGCTTCAAAGCCATCGTTCTGTCATACATAAGAGACTGTGAAATCTGTGTGAGAATTTACATTTCTGAGTAGAGATTTTAAAGTTAGTTGTCTCGGAATCTTGATACTCTTTAATAGAAAGATACATGAGTTTTTCCACAGGAAAACTTTTCTGGCTTTTCTGAAATTCTTCTACTTCATGTTATGCGTAACATTTCATAGCAACAGCTCCTTCCTATGACAAGTTGAAAAAGTGCTTGGACACTTTAGTGTGGAATTTAGAAGACAAGGCAGAATTTGTCATCACTAAATTAGAGCCATATTTCCATTGTGAATATTTGTCTCCCTCAATAGGGGATTTTAAAGTGTGTTCAAAATACAACTGTACGAGGTCATGAAAGGGAAATCCACTGCAGGCTATTTAATACAAAAAACCCATGTCCACTCATGTCTGGAGTCTTTGATCTGCAAGTTGATGGAAGATGGGAAGGTGTTCTTCATCTTTGTCTATCCCGGTAGGAAGGAATGTATTTACTTTTAGGGGCAGCCCATTGGTTTGCAATGAGAATTTGCTCAATTGCACATGAGAAAGTCTTTAGTATAATTTTCATAGAGAAAGTGTGATGCACAAAGGTAGTGTACTAAGGCAAGAGGTTTGTGTGTCCACCAGGAGGCATAGCAAGCTAGGGTTCCATCTTGCTCATAGCACTGAACCTGCTGCACGAACCAGCAGCGAAGGGAGGCAAAAGTTTTCACCAGATTTTTACATCCAGAAGTAGGAAATTGAGAGATTTCTAGAATGAAAATGAGAATGTGGAGAACTGGCAGGAAGCTGAAGTAATAAAATGTGTATATTGTCAAAATGTTCTCTGGCCAAAGGGTATAATTTCAAAATTTGTTGCTGTTGTTCACAGTCATTTGAATATTGTAATTGATATGACTGAAAATAAAAATGCTAATCAGTGTATAAAGCAATACTGGGGCTCAGCTTCTTAAGGTACACATCAGCAGTTGTGTAAGAGATCAAATTGAATACCTTCATGATACGTGTGAAGAAGGACAAAGTTTTGATGCTGCAAATATTTATGCATGTGACTGATCATATCTGTTATATCTTAAAAATACAGAAGAGATTCCAAAACCAGCCAGAGGCTTACCAATTATTACTTGCATATTTGGGACTCCTTGGGAATCCAGGTTGTAATAGGCTTACCAGTTATGCTGCTTCTCCGAGAGTGTAACTGGAATTAGAAACAATAATCAATCTCTCTGACACCTTAGGAGCATGTGTATCACATCGGGAATGTATATGGTGGTGTTTTCAAAGGTGCTGAATTTTGTAATTTTTAAAGGGTTGTTATCAAAGGCTTCTTTACTGTCATTTCAAAATCAGGTAATCAGCTCGGAGTTGAAAATCTAAAAGCAAACAAACAAACAAAAAAGTTCTTTTCCCAGGTTGTAGAGAATCCTGAATGTAAGACCATGGAAAGGAAATAAAGAGAACCCCTAACTATTATTAAGGCCTCGTGAGGTTTTTTTTAATGCCAGTCTCATGACTTTCTGGGAACTGATTTATTGAAAGCCTTGGTTTGGCAATTCTGTGCTTGGCTAGCTTGGGCTTGACCCAGGTCCCCTTTTTTCTTGGCAGCACTTAAAACAGTTGAGATGTAGCCTATGCTCCTTCGTAATCCAAGATTGCTGTGTGCAGTCAAGAACCCTTAAGCACAGAAAATGAACAAAGTGACCCAAAGCCGTGGGGCCCGGCTGGCGGCGCCTGCTGTGGGGCTGGGGTGAGGAGCCACGGGGACACTTTGCTTCCCCGGGACCAGCTTCTATGTGGCTTTAGTGCAGTTGACACACTCCAACGGGGGTCAAAATTCTGTTTTAAGTTTAGCTGGCCAAAATTCAACTGCTGGAAAGTCCGTTGCGTGGAGAGAACTCGTCTGATATTTCCAGTTCTTCAGCCTTTGCGGGAGCTGCTGCGGCTGCCACCGGCCCTCTCCTGCGGCAGGTCACGTCCTGCTGGGACCGGGCAGCAGCCCTGCCAGGCTCTTCCCACCACCACTCAGCAATCTCAGCAGCAGGGCAGCAACAACACAATGCTCCCCATGTATCGCTCTGCCTTGACCTGTCAGCTCTCATTTCAAGGCAGAGCACTCTGCGGGCGTATATATATATATATATCATATCGTGGGTTTCTCCTGCACTGCTCCTGGGGCAAACTGCGGGCACGAGGTTGGAGTTAGTAACCCATAGCAGTACCACTGTCGTTGCAAGCTGCTGAGGCAGCACTCTACCCTATTACTTTTTTACACACTTCTGTTTTCTATATAGAAACAAGGGTAACACAATCATGCAGCTCTCAAGCCTTAAACCAGGCCAAATTCTTTGTTTTAAGTGGGTGCAGCTGTGACGTTAGCAGAGTCCTGCTGCATGACGCCAGCGTGGAGCTGGGCTAACTGTCACGATGCAGAATACCTAATTTTTAGGTATTTATGTGTTTATGACCTATGTCATTAAGTAGGATACTTCTTTTAGTAACCTCCTTAAGAGCAAAGGTCTTCTACAGTTTCGTTGCCACATCCTGGTCTCAGCTGACTTGCCTGCAGTTTTCAGAACTGGTGTTTGTTGCGCTTGACAGCTTTTATCTGTAGAGCAGTATCTTACTAAAGGAGAAGAAATTTGAACTATTCGGTTATATAATCAAGAAGCAAATGCTTTTCCAGAAATTATTTGTAGGGGGCGGGGGGGGAAGAAGTGTGGGCTCCTTCCTGAGCCAGCATTGTGGCAGTGATTGCAAACCTGCTTGTGTCTTTGCCATTTGCTAGCTGGGACATCCTATTAATTAGACTGAACTTATTTCCTTTTGCATCTACCCTTCCTGGGTTAGTAGTTCAGAGGGTGTGTATGAAAGACTGAAGTCCCTGGCACTGCAAACACGGGAATAGTTTCATTCAAAAGACTACTCTTACTGCATGACAGACCAAGATGTCATCACACAACAGCTACATCAAAAATACTTGCATTTTTACATCTGTATTATTAAAAAATGCTCAAATTTTAACACAGCAAAAATACTTCAATTCAAACACAAGATCACATAGTTCCATGCTTTTGTTGGAGTGTATTATATTTTAATACAACAGAAGTTAGCAGTTATAACAGCACCCCCTGCACACCAGTGCATAACCTGTGTCAAGGTGTGCCTGTCCCTCATGCAGATGTCAGCCTCTCAAGCAGCTCGTGTGACCCCTGCAGAAATACTCACGGGCAGCCCATGGGCAGATCTATCCATCCATCCATCCATCCATCCATCCATGCTGATGCCCAAAACTGGGCACCACTGTGAACCAGCTTCTGGAGTGTGTGGTCGCTCGCTCTCCTGTCCCCGTGCTCTAGCAGCTGGCTTGATGTTGCACAGCTGGGTCTATAACTGACAGAGTATATCTATTCTAGAGGAAGAGTGCAGAGCATCCCTCAGCTGAGATATACTCGCTCAGACCAAATATGAAACCAGAATTACTCATATCCTTCTCTGCACTATCAGTGTCTTCAGTGTGTCTTCCTCTGCTTTGCAAGAAAAAAATCTGAGGAAAAAATCCCCAGATCTCTTCCCATGTTTTTGCTAGAGCTCTTGTATAAAGAGACGTCTTGCTAGATGTCTTGTATAAAGAAGTATAAGGTCCCGGCTTAATTTAGAGTAAACAGTGTCTTGTAATCCATCTTTTCCTGATTTGCTGAATTGTTTATCTTTCTTCTTCCACAGATTTGTTAGTGGCTTTGCCTACTGTATAGAAAAAATGCCAGTCCAGTGGTTTAGATTTCACTGAATCTGGAAAACTTTAGACTGCCAGTTCTGCAAACTGAAATGCATTGTAAGCAGTTCTTCAACTAAAATCATCAGGACTAATGAAACAGGTCTTGAGAGACTAACTTTATATTTTAACTTTTTTTATATTTAACTTACTGCAGCCTTTAAATAATAGATTACGTTAGGTTAACTACATAACTATTTTTGTAACTGATTTCTGAATATATTAAGATACAGATTAGGAGGTTGAGTATCTTAAACTGATAAAGAAAAATGTTAGCAATTAAAAATATCTTCCATTGATTTTGAAAATATGATGAGAAGCAAATGACATCTGGTTATACTAACATCCTGAAGAAGGCCTGAACCTTCTATCTAGCGTTGCTTTAAAGGCCCTAGTCTCGATGAAGAAATTTCAGCAGCAGTTCTCATGTGGCAAGGTGAAGAAGTGAACACAGGATGCACCTAAATCTCAGTGCAGGTGACAATGCAGCTGCTGGTTTTACTTGCAATACCTGGATTAAAAATCCCTATGCAGACTTCAGGCGTATCTTCATTTGCTTGTAAAACCACCTTAACAATATTAACAATACAGCCTCCCTCGCTGTATTTTCCAGGATGTGGTGTTTCAGCGTTATCATAAAACTACTAATGAAAAAGTCGTGTAAGCAAAAATGCTGAATTCTGCTCTGCTACCATTAGCAGTAGAAGTGTGACTATGCTACTATTGAAAAATAAGCAGGTTACAGTGAGAGCTGGATCTCTTCTTCCATACCCAGTTGCATAGTGGGACTACTTTATATATGTAGGAAAATGAATACCAAAATGAGCCTTTGCAAATATACTGAACTTTAAAGACTCTTGGGTGGAGCTGTAACAGACCCTTCCACAGGAATGGTAGCGTTTTCGAGGATCTTAACAGATGGCAATCACATTTTAAGTTAAAAATGTTAATTGCTAAGCAGAGCTTAACTGCTTAAACAGGAATCTAACTCCCTATGTTATGGTCTGTTGCACTTGCAAACAAGGTTTTCTGAGCCCCAGTAATTGTACAGTAACACCTGAAATGCAGAGACCTGAAATGGGTCTCTGCATAAATGAATTTCCCAAAAGCCTAAGTTGCCTAGCAGAACCGACTTCCTACAAAAATGAAGGATTTTCTGAATGGTTGTCTAACATGTATTTCTTACATTCTCCTAAAGGGAAATAAAAATTGACCTTTTGGAAAGAGGGAGTTTGGAGCAATTACTTGCTCTTCAGTAGTCTCTTTGAAACTTTGCTTTACAGAATTAAACCTTAGAGATTCCTTCCTCTGTTTTTCCTCAAGGCACGTATAGTTTGATCATTGACATGCTCTCTCTGTGGGCTAAACCTAGTTTTATTTCTAAGAAAACGTTGAGCTTACTGGAGCATATGACTTGCCATACTGTATTATGTTCATTTAGCCCAGTTGTGTATCTATCTCTAACTGTTGTCAATTCACAATGCCTCCGGGAAGATGCAAAACCAAAACAAACCCAAACAGATTTTCAACAGAATTGAGGTGATGGAGACTTCATCCTAATTACTAACTTGTTTAAATATCATGTTTCAAGCTGGTATTTTTCTTTTAATACCTCTTATGTAAATAATAAGAAAATCCAGAAATACAGTAATTCAGGACAAGAAAATATTGCCCTCCCTCTTAGATTCTTGCTGGGTGTTTTGACTTCAATAACATGCTGGAGCAGAGAGTTTCACAGTCTATTTTGTTCTTTGATGAAAAGACAACACTGGGTTTCAAATACAGGAGTTGTCAGCTTCACAGTCTGCCTCCTCTTGTACTACAAGACTAAGAAAATGAAGGCTTACGAACCACATTCTCTAGTCTATTTTTATGTTTGCAAGCTCTTTGCTAGATCTTGACTCAGAATTTCTAGGGAAAATTTACTAAAAAATGACATAAATAATACTCTACTTGCCATTTACAAATGACAAATCAAATGGCTGAACAAAATAGAACTTAGAAAGGACAAAAGTAAAGGAAGGGAAATGGAACAGCAGCTACACTTTCCCGAAAGGACAGTAGTTATAATTTGGAGTTGTCCTCTGATTTCTCAGGGCAGGTGACAGCTACTTACCTCCTTAGGCAGTATGTTATTCACTGGCATTTAAGTGTCAAGCCCAGTAGATTGACCACCTGCCTCAGTTTAGGCTGCTGCACGCCCAAGTGTCACCTTGTAATTTAGATTGCCTTCTCCCAGTCATCTCCTTTTCTACTGTTCATCCTGCTGGCTGTTCCTTTTTGTTAGCCACTCTTTAGTGACTTTCTGCTTTTTCATCGGAGATCATGTATAAGGACCCAAATAATCCTCATTGCCCCAGGAAGATTGTGTTTTACAAAGATTTCCCTTCCCCTTCTAGGAGCTGCTGCATCCCCAGGCTGAAAGGGAGGTTTTAGATTAGGATGACTTCTAGCCCCAAGCATGTTTCCACGAAATTAGTTTGCCCAGGCTTCTCACACATTACTGTAATTACATCGCTGTTTCACATTTATATCATGCTTTTTCTCAGTGGCTGACTTGTTAACAGAAATGCAACAAAGCATAAGCTTCCAACACAAGGTTTCAAGCCTGCCTGTCTCTGTTCAGCTCATTTTCTACCCACAGGATGCCACCAGAACCTCCCCCCCTTCTTGGTTTTCCATTCCTCTACAGTGCTCAGGAAAGGGCTGCTGTGTTTTGGTTTTGTTGCCGTTGGGTTTTTTGGTTTGGGGTTGGTTGGTTTTTTTGTTTGTTTGTTTGTCCTAAAAGCCTCAGGCTTGCATATTTGAGTCTCTTCTTCTTTATTTAATTTATTAGGCAAAAAGTTCTAATTCAAGTAGATGCCTTTTTTCATGCCCCTCCAAATGTCTCCTAACTCTGTAGTCTTATAGGCTTGTAGGATTGTGTAGTCTTCTAGACAATCAGAGCTGGACACAGATTCCACCTGAGGTTGTATGATCTGTACATATATGATTCTTAAACATTTTGTTGATTGTAGCCACATGCTGCACTGTCTACACTGATAGCTCTGTCTTTTTCTGGAAACAATACTGTTAACATATGATGTAGAAGATTAATTTTTTACCTTCTCTACTTTGTGCAAACTTCATTTGCCATTGTGCTCCTTGGACACCAACACTGGTGAAATTCCCCCAGTCTTTTGTAGATTGACAACAGAAATGAAGTTTTCAGGGCTCAGCTGAAGCAATGAGGAAAAAAATTCTCAACTTCACTTGCATGATAAGAAAAGATGTAAAGAATCAAGACAGGGCAGATCTTCAAGCTCCCAAAGTTCCATCTTCATGCAAAGCCTTAGTGGTTTTGACTGACTCCAGGTAGACGATCAGCAATCGGCAGGGCAATGAGAGTAACCCTCCTCTTGATCTGCTGAGTGGCAGCCAGGAACATAGTTTGTTTAAAAGGAGCAATAAATAAACAATCCAGAGGTCTTAGCAAGAGGAATGCTTCATCTCATCTAATTAAACTCCAAAGACAGACATCCCAGAGTTCATCAACCCCAGGATGTAACAAAATTTTGAACTTTCAGATTGAAGCAGTAGTAACCAAACCTGCTGGTTTTAATGTAGGCTGCAAGCAGCTTTTAATTTTGAACTTAAAAATATGTTATTTCAGTCTAGTTTGAACATTAGTTGAGGATATAGGAAAAAATTGTTCATTGTTTAACAAGATAACCAACTTGGACTGGTATTTTGTCTGCTTTCATAGCAGATCTATTTTATAACTATTTTCAGCCCACCTTTTCTCATTAAACTAGGTCCCTGTGCAAGTTTACTTGATAACTTTAAAACCTATTAGACAACTTCAACCAAATGCAACAAAGATAGGGACCTTGGAAGAAATTAATATCCTACAAATGTCACAGAATGATATGGGGATGGAAAGGACCTCCTAGTCCAATCCCCCTGCCAAAGCAGGTCCACCTAGAGCAGGTTGCACAGGAATGCGTCCAGGCAGGTTTTGAATGTCTCCAGAGACAGAGACTCTAACACCTCTCTGGGGAGCCTGTTCCAGGGCTCTGCTGACCTCAAAGTAAAGAAGTTCCTCTTCATGTTTAGATGGAACTTCTTATGTTCAAGTTTGTGCCCGTTACCTCTTGTTCTGTCACTGGGCACCACTGAAAAAAGACTGGCTACATCCTCCTGACACCCACCTTTAAATATTTATAAGCGTAAATACCCATCAGGAAAGAAGAAAAAGACCATGGAGGTGTCCCCAGGTGGGAAAGATTGACTGAATGATCTCATCATTTCAGGTCAGCAGGAAACCACACCAGGCAGAACTCTCGAGAGCCTCAGCCACAGCAAGAACCACAGCGTCCTCAGGTCAGTCAGTTACAGGGCTCTGTTTCCAACCATGTACAACCTCAGTCAGTCTAGTTGCACGGAGCAACTCACCTATTTTATAATTTCAACGTCAGTAGCATCTGAAGCATCAAATCTATCCTTCTGTGCCATCCTTTCAAT
Organism: Scolopax mira; assembly: GCA_004320125.1. Taxonomy (NCBI): domain Eukaryota; kingdom Metazoa; phylum Chordata; class Aves; order Charadriiformes; family Scolopacidae; genus Scolopax; species Scolopax mira. The sequence continues at coordinate 17,898 of BJBW01007336.1, forward strand.
CTCTGCTCACTGCTGAATTTCATGAATGACATGTAACAGAAAATCATTAGCAGAGTTCAGGCCCTTAAGGGGATTAAGTCAAACTAATTTCCCATTTCAACTTAATCACATTTCATTGCTTTGCTACTCTTATTATAATATTCTAGCCCACCTGGTCCTTCAGCTGCCTTTGAGGTATCCTTAAGAATGGCCAAAGACCGCGTCTTACTGCTTTTTCTAAAGGCAAATAAAATCTCTTAAATCTTTCAGACCTTCTTCATACATGGTGAAATGAAAAAGGAGCAGCCTTTAAAAACATAGTTGGAGAAGTAGCACACTGAAGTTCTTAGTGTTGTAGAGGCAACACCAAGATGGAACTCTTATCTTCAAGTTTGTGCCCGTTACCTCTTGTCCTGTCACTGGGCACCATTGAAAAAAGACTGGACACATCCTCCTGACATCCTCCCTTTAAGTACTTAGAGGTGTTGATCAGATCCCCCCTCAGTCTTATCTTCTCAAGACTAAGAAGACCCAAGTCCCTCAGCCTTTCCTTGTAAGGGAGATGCTCCAGGCCCTTAATCATCTTTGTGGCCCTTTGCTGTACCCTCTCCAGCAGTTCCCTGTCCTTCCTGAACTGAGGAGCCCAGAACTGGACACAGTACTCCAGATGGGGCCTCAGCAGGGCAGAGTAGAGGGGCAGGAGGACCTCCCTCAACCTGCTGGCCACGCTCTTCTTGATGCACCCCAGGATGCCATTGGCCTTTTTGGCCACAAGGGCACGTGGCTGACTCATCTTCCACAGTCTCGCTTATTTCTGCTTGTTAATAAGGATGCAAGTAAATGCAGTAACATTAGAAAGGGTCAGGACCTAAAAATATTTCAGTGTGTGATTCCTAGTAAAAAGCTCTACTTTTTAAATATGATTTTTGTATGTCTGTATTTTTAATAAGATTTTGTTTATTCAAAAAGTTATATGGCTGTATTTCAGAACGATGTGCTTGTACCTTAGGAAAAAAACCCAACCAACCAACAAACAAAACCATTTGCTTTAGCAGTTGCATTTATTTTTCAAGCTTTCAAACACTTCCCTCCAATTGCCTGGTAACCATATTTTCACGCACAGAAATAGTTTAATCAAAAAAGTTGTTGTCTGCATTGGTGCCTTTATCTTTGCCTAATACCTTACCTCCTATTTTTTTTCATTATAAATACTTAACATTATTTTGCTGAAGTGAATACCTCCATGATTATCAACAGCGTTGACCTCCAGTGCTATGGACGTGACCCAGCTACAGCCACATTATAACTAAAATAAACACTGTCACTAGAAAAACAATATTGTCACTGCGGAACAACTTGCACTTGTCATAATAATTATAACTATGAACGAGATAAAAACATTAAGTGGCCAGAAGCAGGAACTGCAGCGGAGTGTCAGCTGTTAGATGACAACCTTATGTACCAGCGAAGGCATGTTTGGGTGACATGACACAAGAGCTTTGACATGAGCAGATACGTCCCATCTGGGAGACAGGAGATCAGACAGCTTGCCCTAACCTTAATTGCAAAGCAGCTTAATTTGTTAACTTGTGTAATTGCCAGCAGTTACAAAAAATAAAAAAAGGTAACGGCAGATTATCCTGATCACGGCTTTTCAGATGTTTTGATCAGGTTTTGGGGTCCTGGTTTATCCTTTCTGTTTCCTGCATGTCCTTGAAGGAGGGAGAATCCATGTTAGTTTTTTGCAGGCTGGGGCTGTCCTCCCTCATCGTGCAGGGGAACATCTGTCTGAAGACACCTGGACTCCCTGACACCTTCCCTTGGAGCTGAGGTCCCTGGAAGCGCTGCCCATTGCAGGATGGTGGCTCTGAAGGACACCTAAGGCAGCTGGGGTATTTCAGAAGAAAAGGGACAAATCCCTCCGGAGTCACACCATAGTTTGACTTTTCAACCTGATCAAAGCTGAGACTATATATTTGCACACAAGAAAGGCAACTTGGAATGCTCAGTGTTGCTACTGGAACCCTTTTATTTTTACTGAAATCTGGTACTTTATTAATGCATGAAAAAAACTTTTTGAAATTAGATAACTTTAATTTTAAATGACAGACAAACTTAACAACATAGATAAATACAACTACTTCAGACATTTACTGTAATTTCACCAAATATTTAAAATATCTGTGAATTGGATTCATCTAATGACCACAAAATTCTTTCAATTCCCTTCATTTCTAGCAAAGACTTTAAAAGGCAATCTAAGGTACTTGTTGGAAAGACAAATACAATCCATGTCCATAAAGATGACATATCCTATTATTGTTATTCAAATATTAACAAAGGAATAAAAAATTTGGTTTTAGTCCATCCAATTAATAGTAAAATGACCCTGCAATAATTTTAGACTAAGGTCTGCTTCTGTAAACAGACTAATGGATGAGTATGTGCGTGGTGAGTCACAGGCATAAATACTCCCAGACAGAGTGGCTACCTTCCAGGCTTGTAGGCTAAGCCCATGTATAGCCTTTCACGTTAGGGGCATGGCCCGGGCAAAACTACATAAAGGATAAAGTAAAGGTGTGCTACATACCATTTGACATGCAAAAAAAAACAAAAAAAAAAACAGAAATTCCTCAAGGAGATTATTTTATTTTTTAGTTCTCCTTTCCAAAATGCCTTGTCCAGTAAACGCCCCTTGAATTGTACGTTTAGCTTTAATAAAATTAGATTCTTAACATACAACTGGGTCCTCACTGACTAACGCTCCACGCTGTAGCAGGTGCACTCAACAAAAGCACTGGCACAGAAATCTGTCAAAATCGGTTTGAGGATTGATTCCTCAGACAGTGCAATGAAAATTTAAAATCTGTCTTGTTTGTGGTTTTTGTTTTAATGAGAAGCTGTATTTTGGCATTACTGCTGGAAGACAGACTTTTATATCTTGCAGTTACAGCATTCTTATCATTAACTTTATAACCTACCTCTTAAAGAACTGTGTAACTTAAGCTGATATGGGTGTCTGAAAGCCCTCTTTATTGCCTGTAGTTCTTTCTGTAGTTTCAGTTTCATGGCTAAAAAGAATACGATCTCTAACTACACTTTTGTTTTTACTGCCCTGCTTTATCAGACAAACTGCAATTTTACACCTTGTTAAGGAAGCAAGGTGAGAAGAAAAACACATTATACTGTCGACAAGCAAGATAAGACTATTATTTACCTTGACATTTTTAAGCAATAATATTCTTCATGTAACAGGATAAGAGATAAAGCACACTCTACAGTGATAATGCACAAATTGAAAGGAACTTTCTTCCACATGCTATCAATGCTAGCAAAGAAACCCAGTGCAATACTCCTATATCTGAGCCAGTTCACAATGGACTGTTTTGGAAGAAAAGCGAGCCTCTAATTTAGTCACCTAAAGCAAACACATTCAAAGCTGAATCATAAACAATTTCTTTAGGGACTGAAGAATTTGGTTTTCCTTCCCCCCCCCCCCCCCCCCCATTTCCCTTGGATCTTATTGTGACCTGGAGGAAAAGGCCATCTGAACAGGGAAGAGTATATTAATGTCAGAGGAACAGTGTATCTGCAGAGGCTGCAAGACACTTCAGAAGTTTAATGTACTGCAAAATATTCTGTCTCCAGCCAGGATGTTCTTCACAATGAAGAACAACGGAGAGGAGGAATTAGCCACAGTCTTTTCTTCCTTGGAGCAAAAAAGGCATAAACAAAACTGGAACTGAAATATTAGCCCATGGGAGGAAACTGAACATACTTTTGATACACTGAGATGTTCAGGTTTTGTGGTGATGACTGTGAGAGAAATGTCTGTTTGAAATACACAGTAAAATGCCTAAAATCATCACAGATTAAACTCATTAAATGCCTCCAGAAGAATGCCTCCAATTAAACTCAGGCACTTATAATTCAGTTTCATTTCATCAGAGTTTGTATTATAGAGTCATCTATTTTATTGAAATCTTCTTTAAATTTTGTCCAAACAAATTAAAAAACCAAAATTTAGCCCATGAGGCTCCCACATATTCTCTGGGAGACTATTCTTAGTTGTTTGCCAGGCTGTTCTCCTCTTCTTCCCTTTCTCCCCATCTCCGATACATCCTAATATGTTATTCCTCTTTTTGAAGCAGCTTTAATTGAAAATTCCTCTTAGTTCTTTCCCCCAACCTTTCCCGCTTTATCAGACAGCCGGAGGGCGAGGTGTATTAATAGCAGCTGCATGACTCAGAGTTGGTAGCTCAAGTGGATCCCTTTGCACTGAGCTTTGCTGTGTGGCCTCCCTGGCTATGTTGCCACCGAGCTGCTTCACTCGGGAGGGAGCCCCTTCACTTCTTTGCAAGCAAAAATAAACTGCAAAAGCACAGAGGGGGCTGGGAATGCCTCAACCTCTCTGTCCTTCAGGATTGTCCTTACTGCTGTTTTCTTTTCCATCTCCATTGGGATTGCGTAGGACAAAAATGAAAATATGTATATGAAAAAAAAAAAAAAAGAAGTGTGATCCCACACTTAGCAACCTTCTTTACCAGGAACTGCCTTCTAGTATCATAGCCTCTTATCATAGCCTCTTACACTTCTTACCCTCTTCATTTTGCATCTTGTAGATGGATCCATATTCTCACTCTTTTTATGGCTCTACCTAATTTTCTGTGAACTAACTTTTGCTTTTTTTTTTTTTTTTCCTGGCAGCTCTCGTATCACCAAGCTCTGCAATGCTCTCTATTGCAATGACAGTCAGCCCAGAACTCTTTTTGTTGTCTCCACAAACACTTTCACACCGTTAGCTCTTTCCCTCACCCGAGCGATGGAGGAGCGTCCCGTCGCTGAGAAGAAGGAAGCAGGGTCAGCTCTCCACCTCAACTCCATCCCGCACTCTGTCTCCAGAAAGACTCTCCTTTCGTGGAGTGAGCTTGAGCCTTCCACCCCCCACACCACAACCTCCCCCGAGCCCCGCTGCCTCCCCCCGCCCGGTACCATGGCCCGCTCGGTGCCACCCTATCTGCCCCAGCACCCGCACCACCACCGCGCCCCGCCCGCGCCCACAGGGCCCTGAAACACACCCCTGCCGCCTTCTCCGCGGCCAAACGGGCGGGCACGGCGCCTCCGGGACAGGAAACGCCCCCGCCGCCCGGCTCAGGCTTCACCGACCACCTTCTTTTCCCGCCTGCCCTCAGACCCGGCTGCCCAGTTGCGCTCTTGCTCATCTTCCCCTCAGGAGAGCGAAAAGTTGTCGGAAGGCAGCTTTACCGCCCCGCAGTGATTACAAGCACACGCGAGCAGGCAAGGCTGGCCTCCCCGCATCTCCGCGGGGCACTCGCGGCTCCAAGCATGGGCTCAGCCCGAACGCGCAGGACGCTCCCTCCCTCTGGGCCGCAGAGCGCTACCTGCTGTGGCGGGCCTCGGGGTAACCGCCATCCCCCCAAGGGACCCCCGTCCCTCGCCCTCCGTGTCCCCAAAGCGGGTGCTCCGGCCGCCCCCTCGGGGCCGCAGCACCGCTGTTTCGCCACAGCTGTGCGCAGCTCCTTCCGCGCCCACCGAGCCGCCCGCGCGCTGCCGGTCCCCGCGCCAGCGCCAGCACTACGGGCAGCGGCTTCGCGCCGCCTGAGGCGCATGCCCGGCCGCGTGGCGCATGCCCAGTGCGGGCGTAGGAGCAGCATCTGAAGGGGGGGCGGGGGGAGGGGGGGAAATCTGAACGGCGGCGGACGCCGCCATATTGCGGAGCTGTCAGCCGCCGCCGCCGCGCTTGGCGCCTCGTCCCTGGCGGCGCCGCGAGCAGCAACGGGGCGGCCCCGCAGCGCCTCCTGCCCCGCTGCGGCGGCGGAGGGGTGGGGGGGCCACGATACCATCCTGCCCCAAGGGGAGTGGAGAGCACCGCGCCCAAGCGCCCGACCTCGGGGTCTCGTATCCCCCCGCCCCGCTCGCGGGGAGCGGAGCCTCAGGTGAGGTGAGGCGAAGTGGGGGTGCGGGGGGCGGCAGCGGTGGAGCGCGGGCGGCTGCCAGTAGGGACTGGGGTGGGGAACTCCCCCTGCCGCGGCGCCCCGGGGGACAGAGCGGGGGCGGCGGGCCGCGGCTGTGGGGGCCCGCTCCCCCGCCGCGCTGGCGGCTGCTTCAGGCGGGAGCCCGCCCGCAGGTCCTGGGGGGGCGGGGAGCGGGGTGACTTGTTGCGGAGATGTGGCATCGCGCCGCTCCTGTCCGGGGGCGGAATGGGCGCCGCCGCTTATGAGGGGGCCCCGGCTCGCCGAGCTCCACCGCCGCGGAGGGGGCGGCGGGCGGGCGCTTTGTTGGGGAAGCCCCGGGAGCGCGGCCTCGGCCCGCCCGGGCCGCGCAGCCCCCGCTGCATTATTCATGTCCCCGGGCGTCGCGGCTCGGGAGGTTACCGTAGACATGTGGCAGTCGGGTCGGCCAGCTGACTGTGGCGGTGTGGAGGAATAATAAGGAATTACTTCATAAACAAGTGCTGTGGAGCATCTGTTGCTGTCTATTGTTTTCAACAAATGCACGTTTTTAGAGTGCTTAAATACTGACCGACGTAATGGGCACAGCGGCCCTGAATGAGCCTTTGTGCATTGTTTTTTTTTTTTGAATGGATTAACGTTTTGTACAAGTCGTGGGCATTTGTAATTAACTTTGTCGCTTAAAGTCTAGTGCAGATAAGGGGTTTTAGTTTCAACTTTGTGGAATTCATTTCTCTTTTGTCAATTTTCTTAGTTCAAAGGTGAAAAAAACCTCTTTGGACTCTATGCTAACACAACTAGTCACATCAATTGTAAGGTGCTATTAAGCTGTCTTTTCCAGTCTGTGTAGCACCCTCGACAAGTATTTCATGTTCTTCTTTCTCCTACAGGCTTTTAAAAAGATTCAATTTTTTAAAACTGAGTTATGGGAGTTGTAATTCTGAGTTTTAATTAATTCTTTCTCTGTGAGTGGTTTGTGTCAGGCCTTAGACGTGTCTCTGATTCTTACTCTGTTTTGTTTTCATCAGAGATGCTTGTCATTGTGTTTATGTCACAGAAGCGGTTTGAGGATGCATCTGCCTGCACAGCACTTCATGTATTCAGAAGACCGTAGAAATACCGTTGTTGCTGTCAGCTCTTGTACGGTGTGTTGGCACAATGCAGCTGGGCAATGTGTGTTGCAAGGGAAGATTGTATACTGTAAAATTACGGCTGCTGTGATGAGGTAGTTTTGTGATCATTAAAGATAAGAGACAAGTAGTAACTTTGTTGAATTATAAGACTGGCCTTTGTTGATCTATTGATTTAGCATAAGAGGGCCTGTGAGAAAAATAAACTGTACATCAGTGCAATGTTCCCAGATAAGCAGCTTCCCAGTAAATGGCAAATGCAAGACAGTGGCATGTTTCCAAGCTTTGTGCTGAAGTGACACAGCTCTTCCATCAGGGTTGGGAGACAAGAGATCAAAAGTACAACAAAACAGCTTTAGAAAATGCAAGGCAAATAAAATGGTGTGACATGTCAGGAGCTGTCCAGAGAGTTTTCCTTGCATGCTGACTGAAGAAATAGTGCAAAAGTGATTGTAGAGACAACAAAAAGAATTCTGGACTATTTCTGCCATTGCAGTAGAGAGCGTTGCAGGGCTTGATTATAAAAGAGCTGCCAGAAAAAAAGAAAAGCAAAAGTTGTTTCACAGACAATTAGGTAAAGCCATAAAGAGAGTGAGAATATGGATCCGTCTACAAGATGCAAAATGAGCAGGGTAAGAAGTGTAAGAGGCTATGATATTAGAAGGCAGTTCCTGGTAAAAAAGGTTGCTTTAGCCACCTCCAGGATAGGTGTACAGCCTTTTTTCTGCAACAGCCTTGCTCATCTTCTCGAGAAGGGGTACTTCTGTTGGCAGAGGCAAAGAGGAAAGTTGTTTAAGGTATTACTTCTTTTTATTGGATGGGTTAAATACATCAAAGCTGTCCTATCGCTTTGTATTGCATTAAGAGTCTGTGGGAGTAGAGGAAAGGGAGGATTTTCAAGTCTGTAAATGTAAACAAAGCTTTATACCAACTTCTGAAGAAAGTCCTGATTGTTGAAAGATACCGATCCATTAGAGCAGCTCTTGGTGTGTCTTGCGTGCTCAGCGAGTTTACTCCAGAGCTGAAGGGGCCTAGGTAAACTCTTTCCTTTCAAAATCGAAGGGCTGCATCCATGGGGTAACTTTACTAGTAGGCTAATCCTTAGCTTTGTGCTTTGGATTTAAAAACTATTTTCCTGTCTGCTTTAGACATTATTAATTTCTCTGTGAAATGAAACCTTCAAGTTACGTAGTACAAGTAAAAACAAATATTACATTGGCCCCAAAAGAGTGTTAATAATCTCTACAGTACAACATTTCCATTTAAGAACTCTAGCTAGTGCATATGAAGACAGTAGCCAGTTCATAAGTTTTCTTTATTTTGTGGAACTAACTCTGAAATACTTAATAGCATTATTTAGAAAATATAATACGTGGTTTTGAAACGGGATATACCCAGAATTTTGGTTATGTCATACTTCTCTATGGTCCCTTCCAACTCTAAAACTTCAGGGAAATTCAGTGAAATTCTTTGCTAACTGTATTTTTAGGTAAAGATTTTCACCTAGAAACAGAGTACGTACATCAGTCACGCTACTTAGTTTCCATTTTCCCTTCTACAGACGTACATGGGAAGATTGGCAATCCCGTCATTGTAGGACTCTTCAAAACCTTGGAGTTGTTTCAAATAGAGCAGTTGTGGGTACTTTGAAGCTAAATTTCGAAGTAAGGTTACTAAACTTAATAAATATAAGCTGTATGTAAATTGTACAGCACATCTATAGCATACTGGTTTATTAACTGGTAAAACTGCAAGTATTACCCAAATATTCTTTGGCTGGTCTATGTTGCTTTATGTTAACTACTGCAGCTGCCAGATTTTCATTGGTACTTCTGAAGTTCTCAGGAACTCCAGTTTGGAAGACACACTTCACTCTTCAAAATATATTTAACCATAAATTCATTTAATGCACAACAGTTGTACTGGTTACATTGCAGTTATTTTTGAGAAAGACAGCAAGTCTGTCTCAAGTGTTTTGGGGAAGGGAGGATTGGGGGAAATGGTGGTTTTAGGAAGGCAAAGATAATGTACTGAAAAAAAAAAAAAAGTTGCTATATAATACTCTGTGTGTGATACCCAGCAATGGTAAAACCTCAATTATTACATGTTAGAGAATTCAGCTCCTATTTCTCCCCCCCCCCCCCCCCCCTTTTTTTTTTGAGATACATGGCTGGTTTTGGTTCCCGCCTTAGGTCTGCAGACAGTTTCATAGACAACCTCTCTGTCTGTCTGAAAAAGATGTATGCAGAAGTAAAGTCTGTGGCGAATGAATTTCTTTATTGGACTTCAGCAAGTGTGTCATTAGGGAGCTGTTAGTGTAAAAGAGGATTGCCCTGCAGGCATTCACAGGCTGCTTTGGAGCAGGGAGGCGTTTGTGTAGAAAGCAGAGACCAGTTAGTCAGGTACAGTGGCCTGTAAGTTGCCTATTGCTGCCTCCCCAGAAAGCTAAGACTTTTGGGTATCACGAAAAAATAGAATGGCATAGGACTTTGAAACAAAAAAAAAGAAGTATACTAATTTTAAGTAAGTTTCTGTCAATAAATGAGTTAGTTCTATTGCTGTGACTAAAGCTCTGTAGTCTCTGCTGTCAGTGTGTAAGAAAATAGATTAACTTCTTGCTAGAGTTTAGGAGCTACACTGCTGAAGAGACTGCCTCTGAGAGAAGGTCCTAAGCTGTCAGGGATTCTGCTGTAGAGAGTTGGTTCTCTGCCAGCCATGCGTCCTGCTCAAGCCTTCTGCCTCCTATCCCATCCTCACCTGACCTCAGACCCATAGCTGTGTGCATGAATGTTTCTTTTGAAAACAGCTGCTGCATAAATTATTAGACAGAATTTTGGCATCGAGCATTATGCACCATCGTTTTCTGAAGAAAGCTTTCTTTGTCATCTTTAAACAATTGCGTTATTTGTTGGCTTCTGCGGCATAACTGGAAACATGGATGATACTGATTTAAAAATCCAAACTGCCGTGTAGTGAAATGAATTGCAATCACAGTTCTTCATTTCAAGAGAATTCTTGAAGTTCTGGATGACTTTTTTTGTTTGTTTGTGATGTGGAGCCTGCTGGTGGTTTGGTCCAGAGTCCAGATTACTGCCTGGGCTGTGAAGGTCTTGAAGGCTGGAGTGTTGTAGCAGTAGGAGCTCTGCAAAGTCACAACCCTGCTAATGCTGACTTGGAAGAGGCACCTTTGGGAACTGAAATGCCAAAGTGATGAGCCTTTATGTCTAGTAGGTCACAAGTTGGTTTCAGAATGCTGGAAGCGACAAGGATCTCATTCCCAATCCCAGTTGGCTGGTTTTCTTTTTTTTTTCTCCTCCCTATTTGCAATGCCAGTTCACATGAGTGTTAAGATAGAAGTAAATGTAAGTAATTCATTATTTCAAAGATAAAAACTTAGTAAAACTGATATGGTTGCATCCACTAAATATAAATCTATTGGAAATGCATAAGTAGTAGAAGTGAACTCCTACTCCAGTAATAATAGTGGTGATGCACAGTATTTTGCCTGGCAGTGATTTTTGGTTTCTTTTGGCCAAATATTTTCCTTTTGTTTGTTTTGTTAATGTTAGCTGCTGCCAATAATTGGGAAAGATAGGGTGTTATTTTTCTATTCAGTGCTTACTTGATTTCAGTTTTTTGCACAATTTGAAGATTCTGAACGTCTTTTGACATAGAATGTAAATTTTGTGTGAATATGCTGTTTTGAAATTGCATAACATTTTGAGTATGGAAGCATAAAGACACAGTCTGCTTTTTACATTATGTAAAAAATAACCATGGTCTGTGAATTTAAGTTGTGGACTATCAGTTGAGTTTGGTTTTGTTGTTTTTTTCTTCCTATCTTATAATATGGCACAAGGACTTTACCATCTGAACTAAAAACAAGTTCATCATGGTTGGCTCTAAACTTGTTAAATTTCTTTCCCTTTTTTTTAAAGAAGTGATAGAGGGTTTTTTTTGTTTTTTTTTTTTTTTTTTACTCTTGTAAAAGATACTACAGCAAACACTTCAACAGTAAATACCTTGGCTATTATTAGTTTTGCATAGAGTTGTGTGGTGGTTTTTTTTTTTCCCCTCTGTTGCCTGTGTATACTGTGATAATTTGTCAGACCCTCGAGATCTGTGGGGCTAACAGTGGGACTTCATTTTTATTGAGTTTTGCACAAGAGGATTCTTACTTTTAGCTGATCGCTTTGTTTTATTGCATGTGAACAATAAAAGTTAATTCTCTAAACTCATCTAAATTACATATCTACCAATTGTGATTTAATGAGGTAGCATTATCCTATAAAACTTTGTAGTTGCGTTTCTGATTTTAAAAATTACCTTAAGGTTTTAAAATACGTTTTCAAATAAGTAATTCAGGGTTGGTTGACAGTAGTTTAACAAAAGTTTTGGATAAAACCCGAAGCAAAAAGCTGGGATGTATTTATGGAAGAATTTGCAGTGATGAAACATACGAGGGTATGACAGTCATTTTAGAAGGTGATAGACATGGTTTTTCTTGGAAAGACCTCAGAAAGTAATCAGTTGTTAACACAGATCTCTGCCTTGTGCCATATGCTCTCGTTTGTCTCCTGGAGACTGGACTTATCAGGCAGTCATCTTACCATACCTCTTCTTTTCAGTGCCAATATCACCATAAGCATATGAAAATAGTTGTGCTGCTTTTTATTCCTTTTAGTACTGTTGAGTTGGCACGCTCATAAAATGGTGGATGAGAATCTAATTTAGCTTTTGCATTGTTAATTAACTGAGTATAACTCTAGGTTTTCAATCTGCCTTCCGTTTTTCAAGCAGTGAGCCTCTTTGACAGCCTCTACTGTCAAAAAGGTGAACACAGGGATTACTACAGCTCAGAATCCTGCTTGCTGTTAGCAGATATTAGAGCCAAGCTTGTTTTGCTTTTCACTGCTCTTCTGGTTTGTTTTTTGGGGTTTTTGTTTTGAGGAGTACATTTGGGAAAGTGGGGAGACAAGAGGGCAATCTCTTCTGTGAACTGGAAATGTGCTACAAAATTTTATCAAAAGCCAGGGTTGCAAACAGCCTTTTTTATTTCCCTCCTCTTCCCTCCCCAAGCTTTTTTGGTTAAAAGAAAAAAGAGGGGGGAGGGAAATTGCATTCATTGCAGAAAATTGTATTCATATTTTTCCAGAATATATTCAACAATATCTTTGAAGAGTAGTCTTACTGATACTGCCCAATGCTTTAGAATGTTTTCTGTAATTAAAAAAATAATATACTGGAATGTAATTCTCTTTATGCTGTGCAAACATAGTATTAGACCTTTACAGTCTTTAGACCTTTATACTGCTCCGTTAATTATATCATGATGAATATAACTCAAAGACACAGTTTTAATTTTTTCAGGCTGATTTTTCATGAAACAAAATTTGTTCTTTATCTGCGTTATACCATTAGATGTCTCTTTCTGTAATCTTTAGTCTTTACCATTTTTCTTTACCAGCCAGCAACATCGGTGCTTCTTAAATTCTGTTTTCATCCTTTCTCTCTCTTTTTTTTTTGTCTAGTCCCTCTTTTCAAACATATCTCTGCAGATTAGAAGAATAAACAAAAATGAAATGCTTCTGCAGTTTAGGTTGCTGTGCAAATTTTTCTGATGTAGACTGTATTTTTTTTATTGCAAAGAAGCAAGGAAAAGGCCTTTTGTAAATATATATAACAATACTTTATATTTGCATTTTTCTTTATGAATGAGAAGCTATTTGTACAAAAGTTTGCTTTTGATAAATGAATTTCTCTAAACATTCAGCTTTTCTCCTTACATATTTTTATTAAGCACTTCTGAATATTTTAATCACCTGATACAGTCATGGAATTATAATACTGGCATCTTGTATTGTTCTGAGTAGTATGTCACTTTCCTTTTTCTTAGTATAAATGCAATTCCAGTTAATATTTTTGAAGGCAGTGACATTCTTGTACTTGTTGCAGATCAGCAGCAGGACTGATTCATGGAAGTCATTCCTTTAACAGTGTGCAAGGGGTGACTAGCTGAGTCAGAATGAATTGAAAAGGAGGCAGGGGGATATCTACCGATAACATTGCAAGTATTTTTTTTTCAAGGCATAAAAACTGTTTTGGAACAAAACACTAGTGAATACTTCCATTACCATATAGATATAACTTACAGCCTTTCTGCTTTGAAAAGAAAAGAAAAATATATTTTAAGCAGAGCAGATTTTCTTCTTTTCTTTTACTGGGAGGGTGTACTTGCATTTGTCTTCATTTGGGAAAATAGCTACATCATTCCTTCACTGAGAAAAACAGATGATTTTATAGACTGTTTCATGCTTTAAAATTTTGCTTTTGCTTTGTTTTCATGATGTATCAAGTCTGACTGAAGTTGAGAGATTAAATTGCTGCTTTGGAGTTCCTTGTACAAATTTTGCTTCCTTGTAAACAATATTAATGGTTTTTATATTGGAAGATGTCTGATATAAAAAGTTTTAAAAATAATTTGTTGTCTCTTTATTCTGATATCAATGGATTAGTATTCTACAAAAAATGGAAAGGCAATTACTGCTTAGAAACCTGTAGATTTTGGTACTGGCTAACTTAATTGCTTTTTATATCATCTAGATAAAAGTATATTTTGTACATGTAGAGCAGCTGCTTTGGAATTTATACTCTTTGCTGTGATACTCTTTGCTGTTTGGATCAATTTAAAAACAACACTTTTAATTTTGTTTTTGGCAGAAGGGGACAAAGAATTTGTAGAAGACTTAAGTTGACAAGAGACTAAAGAAAACAAGAAAAATGCCGAAACCAGTAAGTAGCTGTTTTCTTACTCATCTAAAATCTGTGAGGGTTTTCACATTCTAGAGTGGTGATCTTATAACAGCTCTAGTTGTTTTGACTCTGCCCTTTCTAGATTTCGTAAGATGTGATAATATACAGTTGAAGTTGAGATAGTTTAATACCAATATGTGAAAAAAGATCAGGAAAGCTTAGTACTGCAAGTGGCATGGGGCACACGTGGAGGTGGGGGCAGTACTTACAAATCACAGTGAACTTAGTGCCCATTTGGCTGGCAGGAGGGATGACTTTTCAGGAATTGTTTACTTTGAGATGAGATGACATACAGTGTTTAATGGAGGCATAATTGCAGCCTGACTTAATGCCTGTGAGAATCAGTGGAAGGATTTGCTGCAGGATTTGGCAGGGAAAGACAGAACATGTGTTAAAGGGTCTGTGATGGCAACAGCACTAAGTTATGTGGTCATTTTACCATAGTAGAGGGCATAACCCAAAAGGTAAGTGTTGTAAGAGAGGAAATAAGCAATGTTTGTGGTCTCCTATTCATTTCACTTCAGCTGAGATAAGGGTTTATCCACTTTCTATTCAGGGGAAAAAAAATAATCTCCAACTTTTGTTTTAATAATAGTTCTAGAATTCTTTGAGGAGATAATTTTTCAGCAGCTTGTTTCTTTTGCTGTTGGTGTAGTATTGATTGCTTTGGATTTCATCTGCTGTGTGTTTAATGACTTTCGGTTTTCTCTTCCCCTTGTAACCAGTGAGCAAAGCATTCAGAAAGGGAACTGAATATTCAGGAGAGATGGTTTCTATTCAACCCAATTGGTTTATGTAACCTTCAGGCTTTCTTTGTTTTCTGATGTTTCACTGAAGTTGCAGATTGGGAACAGCAGATCTGTTATTAAGAATAAATGTGTCTGTGTATGTACACATATGTACATACCTATATATAGCTGTAAAAAAATTTTTTTGCGATTAATGAGAAATTGCTAGTGTAAATAGTCCATATTCCATGTCAGTATTTGGAACCAGTACAGCTTAATGAATAATGTCAGCATGGGACTGTCCAAGGGCTAGAAGTTCTGTTCAGAGCTTTGCTGTTGTTCTACTGACCAACTGGCCATACCATACTATTTCTCTAATTTCTTCTTCCTTCCCTCTCCCCTGCCTTATGGACTGAGGGCAATATCTTAGCAATTTCTAAAGGTTTAAGCATTTGTATCCTGCTCCCTTCTTACAGAAAGCTGCACTACTAAGGGTAGGGAAATGTATTAACTGTTTTCTGACCTTTTTGAGTCCTGGCTGCAATAATTGAGTGGTGCCTTTGATAGAGCTTCTCAACTGGAAAGCTGTTTTTTAAGAGTAAGGCAAAATGTCACTGTGAGCTACTGTGGTTCCTGCAGCCCCCAGCACCATGCAGCTACAAAGCAATGAAGTCACAGAAGTGATGACTAAGAAAAAAGACAGCCTAAGTGACATTCCTTCTTTTTAAATTCTGGGATTGGAACCGTGAAATTTAGGCAGGCAGGGTTCCCTCTATTTTAAGGACCCGAGAAAATCGTAGGAAATACAGTTTTAGGGTTGTTGTCAAGAAAAGCAGTATCCTTAGAATTGAGATTGCAGAGGCGTTGGAAGAGCTCACAGTCCACCCCGGGAATGGAAATTAGCTACCAGATCTTAGGAAAGAAGCTGGATTTGTGCCACAGATGAGATAATTTTTTTTTCCTTTTATGAAGGGCTTTATTTAAAGCGTTCTCATGCATTGGAATGTTCTCATTTGTCTCCTGACGATTTGTCTCCTGCCCATGTGAGATCCTAGAAGGATGCCATTAAAAAATGAAATTAAATTGA
Organism: Scolopax mira; assembly: GCA_004320125.1. NCBI lineage: Eukaryota > Metazoa > Chordata > Aves > Charadriiformes > Scolopacidae > Scolopax > Scolopax mira. Next base: position 33,607 of record BJBW01007336.1, read on the forward strand.
TTATACTTCTCAAAAAACATTATATGGATTTCTTCCTGTAAGCTACAGGTTGCTGTAATTGTAATTGGTAACCTGTGAATGAAAAAGTAGCACGCATGTCAAAGATTATGTAATTTTACCTATAAGAATCAAACCTCATATTTTGCTCTGGTTGCTTCTTAAATGGTAGATTGCTTTGGTGCTTTTTCCTTCTCCCCCCTCCTTTGAAGACAGAGACAGTAAGAGCCTAGTCATTGGTTATGTTTAATGAATCTGACATCATTCTTTGAAGAGCCTTGCTGTTCTGCTAGGGTTTGATAGTACTGGACTGTAGAAGACCTCTTGCTCTGGATGTACATGGTAGCTCTTACCAGTTGTTTTTGAAGACAATCCACAATAACCAAATGAACTTCTAGCCCAGAATCTATTTGTGTTTCAACTCCTTGTTCTTTATTTTTGATAGTGGTTACAGTGACTGTCAGTGTTCTGTAGTTGTATTATTGGAGGTCTTGTAACCTGAAAATTATTGAAATAATCATGGATAAGGACTAAGAAAACTCAGCATAACTGGTGTGAATTTTGACAGCGTTATTTCATAGCTCTTCTTTTTTATTACTGTGACCTATTTAGGTATATATTTCTATTTCCCCCCCAGGTTCTGTAATGATCCAGTTGATGGTTTTCAGAAAATCTGGTTATCTTGTAAATATATGAATCTGTGCAGTACAACTATAAGTGAATTCTCTGTATGTTTTTGGAATATGTGTTTTGTTATGCACATTATATAGAGATATATATAGATATATCGTTTTATAATATATATCATATATATAATTATGTATAGCTTTATAATTAAGCTATAGAGTAGTTTAAACAAAATTGGTAAACACTAAATCACAGGAAAAACAATGGAATACATTTTAGTTTAATTTCTGTGCTTTCATGTTGAGAAGTTATGTAGTATTCCAGACAAAATGAAGTACATGAAGTTTTGGCGTAGTTGAATTTTAAAGCACAGGTCTTTCATTTTCCCCAGAAGTCTCAGTCTGAAACTCAGAGGTTCATGCCCCTGTGAATGATCTTCTTATACATGGTGGCAAAAGGTCATTGTTCTTATGTGTTTGGGATTTTCTTTCTTACAGGCTACTAGGTTAAATAGCTTAAGTGAAAAGGCTGTTTTGAAAGGGTAGAAGTGACAAATATATTGTCCTGAGACAGTATACCTGAGGTACTAAGGTAGTACATATCTGAAAAATATACATTAGTGAATATTTTCTTGTTTTATTGCTTCAGTAGACAAGTGTTTATGTTCAGTTGTCTGTGTTTGTAACAAGGTGGCTTTCTGTTCTTCTGAATAGTTCACTCAGCATCTCCTCTTCTTTTAAACTGAAATAATTCTGAGACTTAATATTTTCAGTTCTGTCTAGCAATGCAAAATTAAGTTTCATCTATCTTCTGTTGTCATCCATCTAAAAAAAATGTTGACTTATTTTAATTAGGTCTTTGCTGCTGTAATCAAAATTGCAGCTGTTAATAGGGCTGTTTTCGGTATGCTTAGTTCTCTGCTTACTGAAGAATAGAATATTTGTTGAATTTTATTTTCAGTGCTTTCTTCTGCCAGTGTTTCTCTGCTCTATGCCATTCTCCCAGATCTTCAACAAAAATAGAAACATAGAACTAAAATTAGACATCATTAGTTACATAACTGATAATCATTTCATAGGCTAAGAAGATTAGGTTTAATTGACTGAAATATTAGTTGCGTTCATACGGTGTAAGAAGAGTTAAAATTATCAGCTCTTTTTACTGGTATATTGCAGCGTTTTTGTACAAGACTGCAAGGAGTGGAAGAGAAACCATAATGCTGGGCAGATGTCAAAGTTACTAAGATTAAAAAGAATTCTTTTTTTTTTTTACTTCCTCACTATTTTATGATATTGTGTACTCAGAAGAAGTAGATATCAGTCTGCAATAATATGTTTAAAATGTTTAAAATTTCATGTTTAAAACTTGAATTAATGTTTACAAGATCAAATTAAATTCTGTAAGGTGGTTGAATTGAAATCATGTATAAATCCATTTTTGACTAGAGTTGTTTTACAAAAAATACTTTGAGACGTGTAGTGCAATATTTGAATTATGGTTTGAATATATGATTCATTTGTACATGTCAGTTTGAAGGACTGCTTATTTTTGCTTTGTCTGTTACTAAAACCTGTTTGCCCTTATTCAGTAGCCTTCTGTTCTTTGTTTTTACCTTATCTTAATTACTTTTTCTCTTGCATCTCTTCTTATGTCTCTTAAGAGTCTCACAGAGAGTATGCTGTGTGTATTTATACAGTTCATAAAGCAGTGGGATTGATACACTGCTGTTTCTTAACACAAATAATTTAGTATGCAAACTTGCTACAGTAATTGGCTGAGCTAGTGTGAAGAAACTCTTGGAGGAAATTTTTTTTTTTGCTATATGCAATTTCCTTGTAAAGAATTGGGCTGATTTCTGTGGCTTTACATGTGATAGATAAATTGCTTTAGTTTGGTTTTTATAAATACTCTTTTGTGAGCTGTTGCAAATGTCCTCATAACTCATTAGCAACATTTATTATCAAAACATCAGTTGCTCCCTTCACAAGGAATAATTAACAAGTTTGTTTGTGTTCTTCCCTTTCCCTTGACTGTGTTTAATCATTCTGAAGCAAGTCTGGTAAAATACAGATAAACTGGGGCTGCTCGTTCTGATGCCAAAGACCTGGACAAGCTTGAGAAATGGGGTCTTTGTGAACCTCACGAGGTTCAACAAGGTCAAGTGCAGTGTCCTGCACCTGAGTCAGGGCAGGCCCAAGCAGAAATACAGGCTGGAGGATGAAGGAATTGAGAGCAGTCCTGCTGAGAAGGATCTGGGGGTACTGGTGAATTAAAAGTTCAACGTAGGCTGACAGTGTACACTCGCAGTCCATAAGGCCAACCATATCCTGGGCTGTGTCAAATCAAGTGTGGCAGCAGGTCATGGGAGGTGATTCTGCCCCTCTACTCTGTTCTCGTGAGATCCCACCTGGAGTACTGTGTCCAGCTCTGGGGCCTTCATCACAGGAAAGACACAGACCGGGTCCAGAGGAGGGACACAAAAATGATCAGAGGGATGGAGCACCTCTCCTGTGAGGACAGGCTGAGAGAGTTGGAGTTGTTCATCCTGGAGAAGGCTCCAGGGAGAGCTTACAGCAGCCTTGTAGTACTTAAAAGGGTTCTACAGGAAGGATGGGGAAAAACTTCTTAGCAGGGCCTGTTACAACAGGTCAAGGGGTAATGGCTTAAACTAAAGGAGTGTAGATTCAGACTAGATATAAGGAAGATAATTTTAACAATGAGGGTGGTGAAACACTGGAACAGGTTGCCCAGAGAGGTGGTAGATGCCCCACCCTTGGAAGCATTCCAGGTCAGGTTGGATGGGGCTCTGAGCAACCTGATCTAGTTGAAAATGGCCCTCCTTGTTGCAGGGGGGTTGGACTAGATGACCTCTAAAGGTTCCTTCCAACCCAAACCATTCTATATTTCTCTAAGGTGATAAAGATAACATCACAATGTCCTCACAATGCAAGGGTTTAAAGCTTTGTTATTTGGAAAAGTTTATTACAAAAAATTTTTAAAAAGTATATGTACTCAAATATACAAGGAAGTTTTCTTAGAAGTAAGGAAAAACTATACTTTTTGTAGCAATTTTTTCCAAATATTTGATGATCCTTTTGTGTTGACAGGTTTCTGTCCTTGGCCAATTATTTATATTATTTAGTGTAAGCAAACGAGCCAAGCAACATAGTCACTTTAAAAGCTGTGGGGTAGGTATTGGTATTCTAAACAAAGATTTGGTACTCTATTTTAGAGCTTTGCAGTAGTGTTTTCCAAAATGTCCTGCAGACTTTTTTTTTCCAGTATGCTAAACTTCACTGTATTCTTTATGCTCTCTTACAGCAGCTTTGTTTATAAAATGCACTCTTTAAAGGTAGCCAGCTGAAGAAAACTTCATGCTAAGCGTTTTCTTCCTTCTGGATTATTTTTTTTTTAATAAAATTACTCATTAACCTGCCCTTCTATCTTTTTCATTATGGCCTTTTAAAGGCAGCCTGTTCAGGTGTAATGTTGCCTGGGGAGCAGGGGAGGAGCTCTCACCACACAGGCCTTCCCAGAGGATTCACAAAGTCTAAGTTCCCCAGTTACTAAGCCTACAGTAACATTTTTAAGTATTTCCTGGACATAATCACCATGATATTTTAGTACTTAATATCTGCATAGAGATCTTTACGTCAGTAATAAGTGATGTAAATTGTTAAATTGTGGCACCAAAAACAATGTATGTATAGCCATTTTAAAATTTATTTTATTTTTTTTAAAAAAGGATGGTTGCTCAAGTGTACTCCCATGAATTGCAGAACCACCTAGGACGTTTCTTGATTTGTTTACTCCGAGTAGGTTCCTTAGAAGACATCTACTCAGAGGGCAGTCAAAGTTGTGTATGAACAGACTGAATGAGACTTGTTGCAGCTCTTGCCCTGAGCCTGTGCACAGCACAACGGGACTTGCTTCCTCACTGAGCAGATGAAGTAATTGGCTAAGTCTTGTCTAGTGCTTTGTCATAGTTTCTGAAGTTTGAAGGAATATGTGTAGTCCTGGTGAGAGCAAAATTAAAAGACAGGCATTAAATGAATCTTGTGGTATGAGTAGTGGTAGCCTTCCAGCACTTGGTACGGGAAACCTTCATCCATTTCTCTTATCACCATTGAAGAGCTCCTTCCTTGTTTTGTATTCATGTGGTTAAGTTGGTTCAGAGTAATCACATTCAGATTAGTGTCTGTCTTCATATTTTGTGGTTCAGATCATTTCCCTCTGTCACCAGTGTCACATTAGGAGTGTTGCTTTGAAGTAACTGAACACCCAATAGCAGATTACATGAGCGACAGACCATTGCTGAACTTACTGTGCCTTCTTTTTCTGCCTGTGTTTTCTTAATTGCTTGCCTTATTTATAATGTGGAAATTCCCACCATGATTCTTCATGTAGTGGGTGAGCTTTATTTTCCAGACAACACAACTGACACCAGAGGTCTGATTTCTGTTGTGAGCATGCTGCGGGATCGAGGTTTGGATTAGATAAGTAAGCCTTCTGGGCTCAGTTTTAGTGTTTTGCCAAAAGTAACCTTATTTTACATGCCCAGAAATAACTGAGACTATGAGACAGAGTTACAAGGTTGAGGGAGCTCAGTATTTGTATGCCAGAAATCTCCGTCACTCCAAATGCCTTCAGAAGGAAAATGGTGTAGTGTTACTTTTGTAAGTCTCTTCTTAAATAACTCATAAAACGTAACATTTTAATATTGCTATCATATAATTTGGGACTTTCTTAGTAGAAGTGAAAGTGTAAATATTAATTAGCATCTGGATGATCTATGAATCAGAAGTTCAAAGAAAAAATTGCTGAAGAGTGAAGCAGTTGCTGTAATGCAGACAAGCGATAGGCGCTCCTGACGTGGACGGCAGCGCTCTGTGCTCCCATAGCACTCTGAGGCACTGATAGCTGGAAGCCAACAGAATCGGTGTTTGCCTCTCTGCTGCATCTTTTATTTTACTGTTTGAGTATTTTAGTTCTTCTGAGCGATACAGACTTTCAGGTAGTAATTCTTGCATTTGTAGAAACTGGCATTTGTGATAAGGCTGTGTATGTAAGAAGTTTCTGCCGCCACTCTTACCAAGTGTGCTGCAATTAGTTGAGCTGGCTGGGCTTTGTACATCTTCTGTGACGCCTCTTGTTTTGGCAATGGTGCTGTTACATAACAGAGTGCTCCGGCATTTAATAAAGTTGCATTTTAGCCTTACCCCTTGTAACTTGCTTACGTGTAGCTATCTTAAAGTAGGCTTCATTTTTAAAATTGAAAAACTGCTTTAAAAAACCCCAACTTCTTGTAATTAAGGCGCAACCCCCAAACTTAATCTAGTGCAACTGGTACTGAGTTAGATCTAACATTTAAAATGGGCTGTTAGAGAATAAGTAATTTTTTTCCTCCGGCTGAGAGAATCTGCAGAAAATACTTACCTTCTTCTGACACGTACCCTCCATTATTTTTTTTTTTTTGCAATAAAGGTTTGCTATCTTTTACTCCAAAGCCTTCAACTCTTGTTCTTTATTGGTGTTTGCACACAAAAAAAGTTTGCTAACCCCCCGCTATCTTCCTTGTTTGCAGGTCTATAACCTAGAGGTCCTCAGACTCCTGCTACTCTTGTCTTTTGTATCCAGCTCATGCCCAAAGTTGTTTGCCTTGACACTAAAGAAAGCAGTGAACAAGCTTAATCAGTTGCATGGGGACAAACTTCTAACCAGTTTTTTCTTTTTTTTTACGCCTTAGATCTCCCTTCTGTGTTCTGTCATGCGGAGACTTTTTCAGACTCTCACTTCTCAAAGTATTCCACCTGGTGGCAAAATTAGGGAAATAGTTAATGGAAATGGTTTACACAGGCAGAGATCAAGTGGTGTAAGAACCTGTATTACAAGTCCGAATTTATTCCTGTTTCATATTTTATAGTAGAGAGAGAGAAATTAAAATATATCTGTGGGCCTTAAATAAGTTTTATGTTTCTGGTTTTTGCATTTAGAGCAAAGTAGATTTGACCTTTGACACTTTATATTCCTGTTCTCTGAAGATAAATAAGATGTGATACTGTGGCAATAGGAATGGAGGGCTGTTGGAGGGCTGTTCTAACAGTGAGAAGACAGTACTGTGCATTTCTTACTTTGTTCTGTTCCATGAAAATTCTAACTCTGGTGTATACCAGTTGAAGAGAAATTGGAACAGATCATTGTACTTCCAATTAAGATAGGCTTCCAGATATCTCCATATTCCAAATATGGAATACTTTACTGCTTGTTTTAGAACAAATAAAAACAGTGACTGTCAGGAGTCAGCTGGAAAATGGTCCTTTATTTCAGGAGAAGGGAGAAGTTAATTCATTAGCAGTGGTTTTTCAGTCTTGTAGTAAGGGAATTCAATAGGATAAATATTAAGGGGAGCTAACTTCTATAATTCCTCCTTCCATTGATGAAAAATCTGCTCTTAGTCTGTCCTGAGGTGCACAAGCTCTATTACTATATACTTTAAGACTGTTGAACCTCTTTATTTTAAAATAGCAGGGCAGGAGTTTGCTTTTTTCTTTATATTGCCAAGTATAAATATTTAAAAATGTGTATAACTAGGAACTTCTTCTTTTGTAAGCATTTGGGAAGCCCCCTGGAAGATAGTGCCCAGTGGTTGAATATCCCAGCATTCTTGGAGTGTTCAGTAGTTGTGTCAGTCTTCCCATTAAATTGATTTTGAACTTTGTTCCCAGCTTTGACCTTCAATTATCCTCAGTATGCTTTTATAATAAATAAAATATAATACTTCTGCAGATTCAAATTTTTTCTTTTTTCATATCTGTTGTGTCCTACATGTATACAAAAGAGTTAAAATTGTGGAATTTACTTGCCATATATTGTTTCTTATAGGCTAATCGCAGTATATAGAAGTATTACACTGTTACAGTATGATTTAAATATTACTTTATTTTCTGTAGATCAACGTCAGAGTAACCACAATGGATGCAGAGTTGGAATTTGCCATCCAGCCCAATACAACAGGCAAGCAGCTCTTTGATCAGGTAACTTATATGTGTCTCTCTGAATGTATGTGTACAAACACATATAACTATTGTGGGTGTTAAGGCATAACTTGAGAAAGTGGAAGTGTTCTCATGTATAGATTATGTTTCTCCTTACATTACGAAAGCTATGCTCTCAATTAGTTTGAACTTCCATGTTACCTCTCATGAAATGTATCAAATGTAAAGACAATTCTGTGCAAATAGGTCAACAGTGAAGCTTAAGTTGAATCATGCATATAGAAACATTTTGAAATCAACAGTATATTTTTATGTCTAATCATCAGAATTGCAACTGCGATATAATTGTTAGAATTGTTTGAATGAGAAATTTATATAGCCTCCATTGTTTAATAATGAATGTAATGATAAAAGTTCATTAAGGAAAGCTAACTTATTTTATTTTTTTTCCAAGAGTGGAAGCTGTAGGTGCTTTTTCACTTCATGAATGTTAGAAAAGTAATGTTGTCCTATGATCCAATTTGAAATAAGTTTAAAAAAAACCAAACCAAACAAAAAGAAAGCGGGGAACTGAAAATGATGGTTTTAACATGCCTTATGGATTGCAGACCCATCAGACCTACACATTATCATTTGATAGTGTCTCTGTTGTATACCAGTCAAATGGGCTATATGAATAATTTCTTTAAAAGGGTTGTTTTTGCATTCATTTCATGTGATGTTAGTCATCAGAATCTTGAAGCGGTTTTTTATCGAGGTTGTGGAGTGTTCTAGAAAATCTTAAAAATAGAAGGTTGTCAATGTGGTGTTTTGTTTTTCCTCAAGAAACCAATAAATGTTATATTATCGAGATCCAAGATGCATGCATTTAGTTAAAAGTGCATAAATGTTCAAAATTACTCTTCAAAACCAGTTTAACCATATTAACAATTATGGTAGAACTGTTGTTTCTACCAGACTAGTAGCATTTCCACTATAAATGCTAAAAGTATGTAATGATACTGTGTTAAGAGAAAGTAACAGGTTGAAAGAGTTCCTTAAGAAACTTTTAGCTGACCTTGAAGAGCTGATTAAATGTCTTGATGTAAGTTGAAAGGAGGAGAATGTTTATTGCTTTCTAACACTGAGCTTTTTCTTCTAGTTGAATGAAATTTCACTTGCAATTATTGTTTGAAATGACTGACTCCTAACACTTGTACCCCCAGCCTCTTTCTCTGACATCAGTAGCGGTGTATCTTCAGTCTCTCTATAAAAATAGTCTTCATGACTCTTACAAAGACTTCTTGAAGAAAGGGGCTGCCCTGCTTTTTGTCTAACCAACACCACCATTAAATAGAAAGTATGATATTCTGTGGCACAGAAGCCTCAAGCTGTTATTTGTCTTTTGCCAACCTTTGCTATCTTCTGCCATGCAGTATTGGGTGGGGTGACCATTACTGTGTAATGTCTTGTGCCCAGGTAATCAGGTTCATCCAAATTGGGGTATTTGCAAGCCTGGAACAAAGATATAGCTCAGAATTCTTCTTCATGCTCTTCAGCTTTTTTTTACTTGATTCACAGTGTGGGATCTGACGTTTATCCAGCTCTTACAATCAATTACTGTAAGTTTAAATTGAAAAATTGTTAGGGCAAGCAAAATCAACCAGCATAGTTATGTGTGAAGAGAGAAGCAATTTCAGCCTGATCTTAAATTCATATTTGAGTTCCACAGAACACCATCAGGAACTGAACTGTGTTGCAAAAGCAGCATGAAATTTTCAGACAAAAATTACATTGTTCTCTCTAATAGAAAGAGAATTGAATAGCACATTTATTGAGAGGACTGGTCTTCAAGTTTTAATGCAGAAATGATGGTGGATGTGACAGTAGGCTTGTGGGTTATTGCTTGCAGAAAATAACCTCTTAATGAACTGATCTGCTGTCTAGTTCTCCTCTACATTGTTGGTGAACAACTTGGCCTTTTTTTTTTTCCAGTCAGTTCTTTTAAGCTTTTAGTTGGTGTTTTCTAAAGTTGTTGATTTGTTTCCCATTCCATGTGTGTGTTTTCTTCATCATCTTCTGTTACCACATAAGAATTCAATGGTTTATGTCTGTGCGTTTCTCTTTTCCATTGCAAAAATCAGTAAAGTTCTTATTTATTATGAAAATACTTTTTTTTTAGTTACTTGCATTTCAGAAGGTATCTTAACATATTTATCACTAGTCCTTCTGTCTATCCTGTCAGTTTTCAGAATGGTCAAGAGGGGATCTGTTCTTTAGTTAACCAATTTAGCATCTCTAAGTTTCCTAGTACAGAAAGAATGCTGTGGTGGGTATGTTTCCACACACTGATAGTAATGGTGGGTGTTTTGTTGTTTTCAATAAGTTATTTACTCTAGCTGCCAGGAAGAATGGGAGGATTGTCTCCCTTATTTCAATTTACACCCCACTGTCCTTTCCGGATATCTTGGAAGACTCCCTTATGATCTTTTGGAATCTGACTCAACAAAATTCTTGCTACGTTGTCTTTGTCTTGATTTGCCAAAACATTGGTGCTTTTATTCTCCAAGCTTTTATTGCCTATTAATAGTCAAGTTGTAGGATGTGATGGTGGATAGATCTGTTTTACATGTGATGAAGACTTGCTCCTTAATGCTACTTAATGAATCTTTTGAGCCAGAATCAAGCTCTTAAGTTTCTCATTCTGTACTTATTTTTCGTATTGTGCTACTACAGTGCATAAGTTTTCATATTATCTTGGTACAAAACTTCAGAATTTTTTTTTTTTTCCTCTGCCTGTTGAGCCAAGAGGCAGTGATAATGATGCTTTTTCCTTATTTGTGAATCTGAAGTAATATGGGCTAATGTGTAATGTGTTTTTAGTGTTAATTTGCAAGCACGTGTAACTGTGTTGCAGTAGACAAGTTGTCTGTATTTAAACAATGTGCAATGTGCACATCAATTGAAGGGCTGTAGTTAGTAGGTGAGAGCAAAATGTTTTGATGTGAGCGTAAGCACTTGTCTTCTGTGCCTTATGGGCAGAGCTGTTTGGCATCTGCAGTTCTCAGTGACTTCTGCAGCTCAGAGAGCTGAGCAGGTACAAAGGCTCAACTTTGACAGCTGTGAAGTAAAGAGCGTTCTCCGAGTCATCTGATCAGCAGTGTCATCAGTGTCATGCAGGAGATCGGTGCCAAAAGAAGCAGCAGAACTTGGCCTTTCTGAAAAATCTGTGTTGGGACACTAAATTTAATGTTACTCAGGACTGTAAATGTTCTTAATATTTCTTATTTTCTAAAGTAAATGATGTAGGAATTCCAGAGAAAATAACTGCTCACTAAAGGGATCAGGTTGTACCGTTGTACATTGTCCATTCTGTCCTTTGGAGCTTGAAGGTGAAAGGGTAGAGGAGGGGGGACAAAGGAGCACTTGAATGGTTGTTAAGTAACAATACAATTATCCAAGGCATCAGAAGTAGGTTTGCACAGCTATCTTGTGATGTTTTCTAATTTTCAAAATCTTAATTTTGCAACCCGATAGTACTACTTTAAAATGGAGGAGGATCTATGTGTAAAATTCTATTTACTTCACATGCATCTGAATGCTTCCATAAAACAGCCTTCAGTAAACCAGCTTGCCATCATGGTCCAACCTGAGAACATACGTAAGTACTGATGTACTGGGTCTTTTGGAGACAGAGTTTACAGTTATTAAATAATCTTCGCTGGACCTTTCTGATCAATTGCTTGTTGAATCCATGTGTGCTTTTACTATGCAAAAGACTTATAAGATAGTTCCACAATTTCATTATACTCTGTGGAGTAAAAGTGCTTCTTTTTTTGTGCTTTGAACCTGCTACCTAATGATTTCTGTTGATTCCCTGTAATTCTTACATTATCAGAAATAATGAATAGTCATTCTCTATTTTACTTCTATGCACCCTGCAAGTTTTGCAGACCAAAACCATATTCTTCCTTTCCTCATTTCTGTCGGTAGCTTTAGTTCTCATCTCGGCTGTGCAGAAAACGTTCCATGTCACTGATGATTCTTTTCAATGTTTCTGGAACATTTCCAGCGCTGCAACATCCTTTTTTTAAGTTGATGTGACCAGTCCACATGTAGTATTAGAGATTTGGGAATACCATGGACTTGTATAATAACATAACAGTTTTGTTGCTTTTTTTTTTTGCTTTACAATGAGAACTTTTTTCATATATTTAAAATTGTTGTCTTTTATGTACAATATTTTGTTTATATTAAATACCATCTTTTATTGAGGTTCATCTTTACTATTCATTCACAAATCTTTCTGTAAGGTTTTCTACAGCAAACTTTTTTGCAGATCACAAGTCCTGAGGGACTTCCCTAGTGGTTACACAAGTCTATTGTTAAAACAGTTGGCTTATTTTTTTTTCCTTCTTTTTAACTAGTATGCCCATAAAAAGATCTTCCCTCTATTCAAGGACAATTTTGTTTCTTTAGTAGCCTTTCTTTAGTAGACTACTTTGATAGCAGTCTATCAGCCTGATCAGAAATTTTAACAGGAAATCCATGCGTATAGTTTATTAGCTAGATCATCCTTATCCCTTTTATTGTTAACTCTTAGAAGATCTCAACAATATTTGAAGGAGGTGATTCATTCTCATTACCTCATACTTGTCTGTAAGTGTTACTCTTTATTAATAGTTTCACCAGTTATTTCTGTTGAAGTGGACTTACTTGTCTGTAGGTCTGCAGGTTACTTCCCAGACATGCTTTGAAATATCAGGCTCCTTGTACTCCTCAGGTGCTGGGTGTGATGTACACGGGAAGCTGCATGCTCCAGTTGGTAGTTTGACAATATGGTGTTTGAATTTATTTAGATCTTTGAAGTGAACACTTTGCTGAACCTGATGTTTTGCTGCTATTTTAATGTTGTTTGTTCTTTTAAAAGTTGATTACACTTCAGTTTGAGGTGGTTTCTGTAGGTTAATTGCCATAAGAAAATCGTATTCTCATGATTATTGATGATTATGGATCATTTATCTTTAGGTGGTGAAAACTGTTGGTCTTCGTGAAGTCTGGTTTTTCGGGCTACAGTATGTGGACAGCAAAGGCTACTCAACTTGGCTGAAGCTAAATAAGAAGGTAACAATTTCCTAATATTTAGGCTGGTGTACAGTTTGAAGTATACTTTTCTAAGGCTTGCTGTTTTAATGTAGGTGGTATATAGCAATGACAAAATACTACGTTAAGTTTGGTTAGTTATAAAAGAATACGCAAAGTTTCATCAGCATTTAATTTGATAAGGAGATACTGTTTCCTGTATTTTCAATACCATGGTGATGCATGCCTTAGGAAAACTTAAATTCATATGATTGGCCTGTTTTCTTATAGCAAAATATAATAAAATGTTTTGCAATTGGGTATGTGTGAAGTATTTAAGCTTCAAGAATTTGCATGTCTGAAGCTATTAGATAATAGATAATAGGCTCCTAAACTTCTGTTTAGGTATCTAATAGGTAGATTGTAGGATATTTTTTGTTTTGTTTCTCCCCAACAGCACTGAACACCTTTTATCTCTCGGCTGATAGGAACCACATCATTTAAATTCTTTTATGAATTTGAATGGTCACTTTTTGTTTCAATATTGGTTGTCAGGTTATTAATGGCAGTGTTTAGAATAAAGAGAATTTTCTGAGTTTGACTTACTGAAGATAAAAAAAGATATTCTAGATTACTAGGAGTAAATTGAGAAGTTTTAAGGAGCAAGTCTCACTGTCTGCATTTATATAATCTTTACTTCTCTTCTGTGGTAAATCCAGCGAGTTAAACATGCTAACCACCAAAGCTGACTCCTAGAATTTGATATATGCTTTGTTTCTTACACAAGAAACATTGTAATGCTACAAATATTTTGTTAGCCCTAATGACTTGCCTGTAGTGGTTGGAGACTACAGAATTTGATGCATCACTTGCAAAAAAATAAAGATGACATCATTCTATGAAAGTCTTTAGCAAGTTAAGTTTCTGGTGCAGTACCTGAGCAGCAATGGTGTGTTAATTTCTTTAACTTGGACTAACGTGGTTATCTACCTTTTATTTTAAAGCTTGTAACATTTGATTCTTAACTGTGTCATCATAAACTGGCTCTAACTTGTTAATATTTTAAATATTTGCTGTAAATACAGATAAGATCTGATAAATTACAGAATAGATGTGCAAATAAGGTTTTACTGTGGTAAGAGCTCAACTAATTGTTCCCTGATGAGATTAAAGTGAAATGCTGTGTATTGAAATCAGAAGCAGTTGGACAATAAGGAAAAGTGAGCAAAACATAAAATTGGCATCTGAAATGTTGACTGTAGTACTTATGCTGCTTACATATGTGTTTAAATAGTTGCATTATATTCACAGTTTTTGATACTTCCTACAAATCAAGCGAACAGATGTGTAATTTCATGCATAGTGAAGAAATTCTAGAGGGTCTACTAGTGCATATAAAATCAAACTGGTAATAAAGTGATTGAGGAATTGGGATGTACTAGACTTATTTTATTATGAATGCACTTTTTAACATCATGGTATTATTTGATGTTAAAATTAGTTTAATTTTGAATGTTTTAGCTTCAGTCATAACCAGTGCTGAAAGCTGAGCCCAAGTGAAAAGGAAAAATCTACATAAAAAATGAGGTTTTGTTGAAATTTGAAGTAGGTACTTATTTAAAACTTAAGATGTTCACATCTGTTCTCTTCACAGAAATCATGATTATAGGGCTTATTCGTTCTAGAAAAATAGTGTTGTTAATGGAGTTATGTTTTTTGAACAGGAGCAAAGCATGCATACTTAATTCAATCGTTCAAGGCTTTTGAAAGAATCCAGCTTTCTACTTACATTGAAGAAATGTGCTGTAGTTCTTGCTAAAGAAACCTTGTTAGACCCTGACTAGTTGCTTCCTGCAATTCATCCTTGGATAAAAAATAGTTTTTGATATTTTTTTAAAATATGTATTACAACTTCTTTTTTCCAGATCTTTATTGTGATAAATACAAATTCACACAAGCCTGCAAAAAAGCTTTTGAGTAGTATTTCAAGATTGTCTGATTTACCTGAATTGGTGTACTTGATTCAGTGCAATGTGAGCCTTTAGTGAGTTCAACAGTAGGCTTGTCGGGAGGCGCTGGATTTCAGTGTAGAAAAGCTAAATAGTTCATTATATTAAGTTAATTATATTTAATATACCATTTACTGTTCTTTTTATTTATTTCTTTATTATTCTCCCTCAGGTAACCCAGCAAGATGTAAGGAAAGAAAACCCTTTGCAGTTTAAGTTCAGGGCCAAGTTTTTTCCAGAGGATGTATCTGAAGAATTAATTCAGGAAATAACTCAGAGACTTTTCTTCCTGCAAGTCAAAGAAGCGATCTTAAATGATGAAATATATTGCCCACCAGAAACTGCAGTTCTTCTGGCTTCTTATGCTGTCCAGTCCAAGTATGGAGATTACAGTAAGGAGATACATAAACTCGGCTATCTAGCCAATGACAGGCTTCTCCCTCAGCGGTGAGTGAGGCTACGTACGTTTATGCGTTATCTGGTCCACATAAACTTGATTGCAGCACATTCTTTATAAATAAAATATTACGTGATAATGTGCGTTTAATGGGAGCTTTCTTAAGAGTGCGTGTTTTACTTGTAAAACCGAAGAGATCCTAATTTAGACTCTACATAACAAAGAAGCATCGCGACCATGGGTTTCTTGAGACCTGTCCTGTCCACAACCACCTGCACAGATTTAGCTGAAGAAGTTAACAAAATACTCCAAAACTATCTAATGTTCCTGAAGGCTTGCTTCTGCTAAATTAAAATCAAAATACTGTATACAGAAATCATTAAGATTCATTTGATAATTATTACTTTTCTTCAGTACTTGATGTTTTCGTACACTTAAATGATAATAATTTCCTGAAAATAATTACAAAGTGTATTGCAAATAAAATATATTGCAGAAAAATGCTAGTCTGGGCAGAGAAAATTTAGAACATTAATTGTTGCCATTGCTCTTGAGTATAAACTCTTTTATATCAGTCATCCATCTAACTGATTAGGAAAAGTGATTATAGTTCTTTTTCTTAAGCAACTGAAACCATGTTTCTGGTGTGTTTTGGCAGCAAGAGAAGTATTGTAACAAAAATGTGCAAAGTTAGGCTATTTTGTTAAGTGTAGGTGAATCT
This sequence comes from Scolopax mira, assembly GCA_004320125.1. NCBI lineage: Eukaryota > Metazoa > Chordata > Aves > Charadriiformes > Scolopacidae > Scolopax > Scolopax mira. Next base: position 49,414 of record BJBW01007336.1, read on the forward strand.
ATAGTGATGTATCATGGACAAATGTATGCTTCCCAAATATGTAACGTTAAAGCATCCTCAAAGAAATAAGACCCATGGAATAATTTGAAAGTTCTTTAAAAGTCTGTCTTGAAAAGTTAGCTTATTTATTACCATAACTAAGCTTAAGAATTTTCTAGCAAGCAAAAAAGCATTTCAGTAGGATTGTGGTGAAGTGTTCCTGAAAAGGTTTCAGATTCTTAAAGATCCTGGCAAAGAGTTTGGTTTTGGTTGTTTACTTCCTTCTGGTGACAGTGAAGTCTATACCTCTTTCTAGAGAAATGCGTTTTGTTAGGAAGGCAGGGAAACTGACAGTTTACTGTAAAACCAGTAAACCTGTCATTGCTGAATGTTGGTTCACAAATCTTGGGGTTTGCTCAGTTATGACAGCCTGTGAACAGTGCAGTGCTTGTGTACGACACAAACTCAAATACTTCAGATGCTCCTTTTCAGTAGACAAACATTAGGATGATTTCCCAGCTTACATGCTTTCAACCAGTCATGTGTTAGTCAGCACTGAGTGAGCACAGAGCTGTTGTATTCATTCAAACACAGTTATTCCTGGTTTACCTCCTGTCACCAGGAGATTTGCCAGAAAACTAACAATTACATAATAAAAATACTTAAGAACAGTACGCAATATAACGTCAAAAATATGTACTTGTTTCCCAAAGTAGACTAGCTTTGCAAAATTTTAATGGAAAAGGTTCCTGTTAATTGTAGGGTCTTAACGTTCATCTCTCAGAACTACTGCATATTTTTTGGCTCAAAACTATGAACTGGGTAACAATAAGGAATCCTAGAATGGTCCTGGTAGGGACCTCCAAAGGTCATCTAGTCTGGCCTCCCCACAGTCAGCAGGGACACAGCTAACCCAGGGATATACTCAGCATCAAGCTGAATTTTTCTGTTGCAATAGTCCTTGCATATCTGCTAGTGATGCTTCATCAGTAGCATGTGAAGAGAGAATGGAGGCAAACAAATGATGAGGTGGATATTGCCAAGGACGTTGCCAGCTTTGAGGATATCACAGAAACATAGAATCACTTGAGGTTGGAATGGGAGCTCTAAAGACCATCTAGTCCAATCCTCTTACTCAAAGCAGAGTCACCTAGACAGGTGGTTGATGCCCCATTGCCGGTCAGTGTTTAAGAGGCATTTGGACAATGTCCTTAATAACGTGATTTAACTTTTGGTCAGGCAGCTGGACTAGATATTCATTGCAAGTCCTTTCCAACTGGAATATTCTATTCTAATTACAGCAGGTTGCTCAATTCCTCTTCCAGTTGGGTTTTAAATACTTCCAAGGAAGAACACTGCAACCTCTCTGGCCAACTCGTGATAGTATTTGACCACCTTTGCAGCAAAGAAATAAAATAAAAAATTGTGTTCAAGTTTATGAATTCTGTGATTCTATGAAGTGAAATACACTTGAATTGTATTTCAGTTGTGCCTGTTGCCTCATGTCTTTCAACTACAATTCAAAAAGAGGAAAGTGCAAAGAATTTCTATAAAAGTAGAAATTTAACTTAATTTGGAAAGCCCAGGAAAGCACAAGTCACCATGAGGGTGACTGAGTGCTGGCTCAGGTTGCCTGGAAAGCTTGCAGAGTTGCCTGCCTTAGAGGTACTCAAAAGCTATCTAGACGTGGTCCTGTGCTGTAGGTGACCCTGCTTGAGCAGAGAGGTGAAAAAGATGACCTGCACAGGTCAATTCCAACCTCAACCAGTCTGTGATTCTGTGAAGAAGAGCTTGGCACCAGGGCTCTTAGTTTCCAATGGACCCTTGTGTGACATAATCCTGGGATAGTGTATACCATAGAGGAAATGGTATGAAGCTGGGACAAGGGAGATTTAGATGAGATATTAGGAAGAATTACT
>BJBW01007336.1:58018-73336 GCA_004320125.1 Scolopax mira
TGTTCAAGGCCAGGCTGGATGGGACTCTGAGCAACCTGCTCTAGTGGGAGGTGTCCCTGCCTAAAAGTTGGAACTTTAAGGTCCCTTCAATCCAAACCATTCTATGATTCTGTATGTGCAGGTAGATGTATGTATATTTACATGTTTAGTTTTATCAGTGAATTGATAATTTTCTGAAACACTGGGCTGTTGGAACTGTCGGGTGAGATGAAGTATATCCAAAATATGTCTTAAAGAGGAGGGAGAAAACAATCAAACGTGAGGCATAGCTTAGGTAACGTGCTCAACAGCCCACCTTAGCTTGAGGCAGCCTTGTAAATCTTTGTCAGTTTTCTAGGATACTTTATTTTGAGCCTGTTACAGCTGCTATATGTGTTACATATGAGGATGAGCTGGATAGTGATATCTTGTCTGCAAACTTTCCTTTTGGCAGAGCTAGAGGAACAAACTAGAAGAGCTCTAGAACTGGATCAAGAACGAAAGCGTGCAAAAGAGGAAGCAGAGCGCCTGGAAAAAGAGCGTCGAGCAGCTGAAGAAGCTAAAGCTGCTCTAGCCAAGCAGGCAGCTGATCAAATGAAGAACCAGGAGCAGCTAGTAAGCAGCTTTTTAACCCTGTTTTGAAACAAATTGAAAAAGATAATTGAAAATGTAGCCTCTATTCTTGGTTATATCTGTTTTGTCAAATGGACAAGTTAAGTTGAAACGCAGGTAAAAAGTACATCAAATAATGTTACAGATTGTTGTGGGAACTTTTTTAGGAAACTGCATTAGATTTGTCATTTCTTGCAAGAAAAAACCCAAACTCTGGAGCTGCAGAAAATTAAAAGATGAAGCAGGCATTTCAGACTGACAACACTCACTACAAACTCTTTCTAATAGTGTCAGGCTTATCCAGCTGAGAATGAGTAGCTTCCTTCTGCAGTCCACTAGGAAGCCTGTTCTCTGAGGCAGGTCTGTTCTGAAGTCTGACGATGGTGGTGGGGTGACACTGATTTGGGGGTTTTTTGATTCCGTCCCCCACCATTTCCAGCATTTACAGTACCTGTTCACATTCTGTACCAGACTACTTCTAATTCAAGATTTGCACATAATAACTGAGAAATGCATGAAAATAGTAGAAGAAATTATTTCTCATCTTTCAATCTTCTGTAAACTTAACACACAATTCTGAAGACAAGATTTAGCTCAGTACTGTGATGATGATCCAGAATCAGAATATTAGTGGAACCATTGTATTAAGCAATCCCAAGTGATAATTTGTAACAACAGTTTGCTTTTTCCTAGCAAGCTTTGAAGTGCAGAAGATAGTTTTATTTTTTGGGGGGGACTTAATTTTGGAGTACCAATTCATTCCCACTATCACATATGCTTAAAATTTTTATTTTCAGCGGAGAAGTGATGGATGGTACCTAACTCAAGTTTTCAAGTCACATCACAGCAAAGGCTCTACTTTCTTGCACTCCAGAACTGAAATGGTACTAAATTAAAACTTCTGCTTCATTTTTTTGCTTGTTTCAGGCAGCAGAACTTGCTGAATTCACCGCCAAGATTGCACTTCTAGAGGAGGCCAAGAAAAAGAAAGAAGAGGAAGCCTCAGAATGGCAGCACAAAGTAATGAGCTCATGCTGTGTGAAATCAGAACTTCAAAGAAACTAAGGAAGATGAGAGAGGAAATCCCACCAGAAGTCCATGGGGTTGAATCTCTCTTTCCCTTAGGCTTCAGAGATGCCTTTCTTAAAGGCTTTTCTTCTCCAGTCTACTGAAGCCAGCCTATGCTTCTGTTTAACTCATTTCTTAATATTAAATAGTCGCAAAGGGGTTGAAATTCTCATCACAAAGGTATGGTCAAAAATTTGAAATAGCTTCCCTGTGTATGGGGATGAATTAGATTGGAGCTTTGTGCTGGAAGAGGAAACACCTCAGGAGGGAGATATATAAAATAATGAGTGATGGTGAAAAGATGAACCAGAACAGTAACAAAAGGCACATCAAATATAACTACACAATAGTTTTAAGTAAAAGAGTATTTATTCACAAAATATGTAATTAGCTATGGGATGTAAATGGAACAAACTTGTAAAAGTTCTGGTTGAAGTCAAAATTCTAGGACATCACCTTTGATTTAGGAAGTCCCTGAGCCTCAAATTTCAGGAGGCTAGGAAAGTTGGGACGCAATCAGCATGGCTGCCGTATTCTCTAACTCTTCTCTTGTTACTGCTGGAAATAGCTGAGTCCAGTCCAGGTGGCTTTGAGTCCTATCTTTATCCTATATTCCTATTTGACAATTTTCAGTACATTAAGCTGGTTGTGTCATTTATAAAGAACAGTTCCCGTGTGTCTGAAAATATCTCAGATATTTATTTTTATTTTTCTGACTATTCATAAATAATGTTAAAAGATGCTAAGTGCTGTTTACTATATTCAGGCTTTTGCAGCCCAAGAGGACTTGGAGAAGACCAAAGAAGAACTGAAGTCTGTGATGTCTGCTCCTCCTCCACCTCCTCCCCCACCAGTTATTCCTCCAACAGAGAATGAACACGATGAACATGATGAGAACAATGCTGAAGCCAGTGCAGAACTGTCTTCTGATGGTGTCATGAATCACAGGAGTGAGGAAGAGCGGGTAACAGAAACACAGAAAAATGAACGTGTTAAGAAGCAGCTCCAGGTAATGAAGATTCATAGTTTTATCAACATAATTCAGGTTTTGTGGTTTCATGCTTTATTTGTCAAAAATCTCATTGAAATTATGGTTTGTCAAAGAAACACCCTTTTTATCATTTACTATGTTTATTATTAATTTACTAACCAGTATCACTCATAGTATCTAGAAGTGGAATACATAGATCGGATGCAAGATGGTGCTTTATAACTTAAAAGTATTACTGTGTTGCCACATTGGGCATTTAAGGTTTCAAATAATTATATGATGTTAAAGGCTCTGAATGTTAAAACATAATGCTTCCCTTTCTCAATACTGAAATTTATTAAGTGCTATGAACAGATGCTTGCTTAGTAGCATTTGTGTTTATTTGCAGTTATTCACAGACGTTGTAAATGAAATAACTGAATTATGCCCATTTTGTATTAATCTTATTTTCCTGAAATTGAGTTTTTCCTCCTAGACTAGTCTTTCTCCTCAAAGTGTAATAATCCGTTGGTGGTAACCCTTTGCCTTGTTATGAAATGTCTATTTGGGAAGGAAACAAATGGAAAGCCACTTCTTTTTCTGGCAGCAAAATCTTAGCGTGTGTGCGCGCTTGGCCAAACGTTGAACAGGATCAGGGAGACAAGAGCTGTCTTTAGTCAAGCAGAAATTGAAAAAGGTCATTTTCCTGCTTTATCTTGCTATTACAATACTTCTTGGATGTTATGGTATGAGGCCTCTCTGTTTTTTTAGTTTGATGCCCACATTTATGTAAGGAAGGAATCCTTTGCTCCTCTCCTCTTTCCTTCTGCCGTCTTTCTGATAGACCTCACAACTCGAGTTACTGAGCAGCACAACGAGCATTTCCTAGGTTGGCATTCAAGGCATCCTTATCCCAGTTGCAGAATAATTGTTAACAGAAATTCCAGAATTATTAAAAGATTACTCAAAGCACTTAAATACAAATATTTTATTCAACAGGCTTTAAGTTCTGAGTTGGCTCAAGCCAGAGATGAAACCAAGAAAACACAAAATGATGTCCTTCACGCTGAGAATGTTAAAGCAGGCCGTGATAAGTACAAGACTCTTCGACAAATCCGACAAGGCAATACAAAGCAGCGTATTGATGAGTTTGAAGCAATGTGAGAGCTGTTACTTTGCATATATGTTCCTCGTAAAGCTGAACCACCAACAGAGAAAAAAAGCAGGCCTTTGCAGATTTGATGGATTGCACCCCACTTTGCCAAAGCACTTAATACCAGTTTGACTACAGAGGCTAGAAGACAAATTTAGGGGAAGGTATTTGACACTAAGGCAGTCTGTCATCCCTAGCTTTTTGGAGGGGGGAGGGTGTGGAGAAGAATAACAGGGTTTTTTTCCCATCATGTTTTCAGTTTCATTGTTTCATTTTTTTTCTTTAGAAACTGATGTGAAGTATATGACTGACAAGTGTATGTATTGCTTAAAATTAAGAAATAGAAAGAAGAATGGAACTGAACCTAAACGGGATAGGTACTATTTCAATATGAAGTTTGAAATTATTTTTTTCAATGTAGCTACACCATTAAGAGTTTGATAATGCTGACTTTCAGTTTTGTTCTTTTTCTCCCAAGTGAAATTCTTTGGTGTTTCAGGTCCTGTCATCATTGATGGTTTTCTTTGCCTACCTGTTCACAAAGGTCTGGAGGGCAGGTGGTAGTTCCAGGAAATATTTTAAAATGGAACACTACCTGTGGCAGCCCGTGGCTGCTGATAGTATTGCTTCAATAAGTATTGCTTTTCCTAGATGGCTCTTAGATGCGCAAAATGTTCTAATGTAGCAAAGGGGAAAAAAAAAAATAAACAAAACCAAAACAAAGCTTCATGTGCTATTTGCTTGTAATTATTTTATTTGCAGTAGGGAGACCTGGACCTTTCTGGCAAGGGAGCATATGAAAACATCAGTCCCAGGGAGGGGACAGTATCCTACCTCACTACTATATACATGATGACTGGTCCTTCAAACACCACGAAAAAAACTGTTTAAATTGACTATCACTACACAGTGATATCATAGAATGCTAGGAGCCCTTACTCCTACAATTTTGTTTTACTTTGAGATGGATTTATAGTGCTAAATACTATCTAACTGCCTTTTGTTGATTTTAAATTGTAAAAGCATCTTGTGTGTTTTAAGCTGTAACCTGTCACTGGTATACTATCTCCTGGGAGGGGTGTAAAACGTGCTTGTAAGTTAGTCTGTTTTGGGGTTTCCAAATGCAAAATGAAAGTTCCAGAATTGGAGTAAAAGTGTTGGTAGCTTCAGTTTTCAGTGAAGCTAGTATTTTAATTGTCATATCTGATGTCAGATCATTGTTATTAAGTCCTTTCCCTCTTGAAAAGGAGACCTGCTTTTTTGAGAAATTTTCTTAGCAATTGAACTTTAGAAATGACTTCACAGTTAATGTGGACTGCAGTTATTCCCTCTGTTCTAATACCCTAGTAAATCTCTACAGTGGAAGAGCCCTGTTTTCTCTGAGGATGGTTCAGCTCTTTTCTGTTTGATATTATGCACTCATAAATTTACACTTATCTATTAAAATTTGCCATTTTATTAAACATTTTTTTTTCATGCACAATAGGTTTAAATTTCTTATGAACAGTCCTACTAAATTTGTTTGGGTTTTTTTTTTTTGTGGAGTTAAAGGTTGGCTATGTGGGGTGACATCATGAAAATAAAATAAAGATACATTAATATATTTTTGGTTTGTGGGGCTAAACATATCTGTTTGACCTTAATGACTGATGTGCAGATGGTGTGCACATGCTTCAAAATGCTGCTTGGTGGAAGCTGGTGTTTCTACTTGCAGTGCATTGTCAGAACAGTTTTTGTTTCACAGGCTTCATATGCTGAAGCTTAAACAAATCTCTGAAGTATTCGAACAGTTCGCCATAGCAGGTGAAATACTGTGCTTCCAGTGAGTTTTCATTTTTCCCTGGAAAGTGTGCACTAACACTGATACATCAGTTTCAGTGTTGCGAAAAAATACCAGTAAAGTTTGCTGTTCATAAATCTACAATGTCTAGAGTAGGGCTAAATGGATTAGATCCATTTATAAAGCTGTGTGATTTTATTTTTTTTTTTCTAAACAACCAGGAACAACCATTTGTAATATGGATTTTCACAATGAACAAAGTGGTAAGAGCTGCTGTCACCAGCAGTTGGGAACACTTACTGGTGCAGAAATACTAAGAATACATTTAATGATGACTTGGTGAAGTAATTTTCCACGTGCTTTTTCCTTTAGCATCATGTTTTGTGTTGTACAATTAAGCTACAATTACATCTACTATTTTGGATAACATTCATTGGTTAACAATAAAGAGATACAGTTAATTTCTTTGAGGTCCATTGTTGTTATTTAATGTACTTTTTTGTCAGCTCTGCTAAATGCACTGTACTGGCCTTTTTCCAGAGCAGTGTACAAATTTTGGTCATCTTTTGTTTCACACTCTGGTCAAAGTGAAATTTAAAGAAAAATATATTTCAAATTATATCCTTAGAGATTGGTACTCTGCTTAAGAAATTACCACATAGAGTTGAGAGGAAGCACTGGTGATTGTCAATTCAAAACAGGATGTGAATCACCAGAGCGAATTGACTTTCTTGAGAACAGAGGGTAATTTTTGCCACATAAGAGCTCTATGGGTAATGTAAGAACTTTCAATCACTGCCTACATATTGCTTAGCCTCACATTAAGTGAAATTTAGTTTAATAGGTCAATGTCTTAAGCATTGAGAAACCTTGATATGTTTTTTTTGATCCTGCACATCATAGTGGACAGTGTGGTCACTGCCTTCTATAATGGCAAGTTGAGGGGCTTTTTCACCTGTCTAATACACTTGGAAGGAACAGTCCGATATAAATAGGTATACAAGTTAATCTGCTAAGCATCAGTCAGGTAAATTAGACCTCTCAAGTGACGTTCCATTCTATCTTCTGTTTGTTTGGCCTTGTATTCAGTACAGGCACATCACCCTTTTTGTTACTCTGTCACACAAAGTTGCTATGATGAATTAAAATGTGTCCACTTGATACTTTTTACTGTGCATGGTTCTAATTTTATGCTTCTCTCGTCTTGGAGCTCATCCTGATGAAGCATTAGATGTGAGTTTCTCATTGTTTTAGAGATCTTCTGCATGGGTGTCATGGAATCACAGACTGGTACGAGTTAAAAGGGACCTTTGGAGATCATCTAGTCCAACCCTGCTGCCAAGGCAGGGTCACCTAGAGCAGGTTGGACAGGAACGCATCCAGGCAGGGTTTGAATATCTTCAGAGAAGGAGACTCCACCACCTCTCTGGGCAGCCTGTTCTAATGCTCTGTCATCCTCAAAGAAGTTCCTCCTCATGTTCAGATGGAACTTCCTGTGTTCCAGTTTGTGCCCTTTGCCCCTTGTTCTATTGGTGGGCACTGCTGAAAAGAGTGTAGTCCTATCTTCTTTACACCTGCCCTGCAGATATTTAAGAGCATTGATGAGATTCCCCTCAGGCTTCTCCCTCCAGGCTAAACGGACTCAGGTCTTTCCTTGTAAGAGAGGTGTTCCACTCCCTTGATCGTCTTTGTAGCCCTCTGCTGAACTCTTTCCAGTAGTTCTTTGTCTGTCTTGAACTGGAGAGCCCAGAACTGGACATAGTATTCCAGATGTGGCTCACCAGGGCAGAGTAGAGGGGGAGGAAGATCTCCCTCAACCTGCTGGCCATGCTTTTTTTAATGCACCCCAGGACACCATTGGCCTTCTTGGCTACAAGGGTGCGTTGCTACCTCATGGTCAACTTGTCTATCAGGACTCCTAGGTCCTTCTCTGTGGAGCTGCTCTTCAGCAGGTCAGCACCTAGCCTGTACTGGTGCTTGGGGTTATTCCTCATCAGATGCAGCACCCTACACGTGCCCTTGTTGAACTTCTCCTCTCAGCCCAACTCTCCAGCCTGTCCAGGTGTTGCTGGATGGCAGCACAGCCTTTTGGTGTGTCAGACACCCCTCACAGTTTTGCATCATCAGTAAACTTGCTGAGGGTACATTCCACCCCTTCATCTGCATCATTGAAGATGACTGGACCCAGTACTGACCTCTGGGGAACACCACTTGTTGTGGACCTCCAACTAGATTCTGTGCCCCTAATCACGACCCTCTGATTTTGTGTCTTTTGGCAAGTTCTTAATCTACCTCATTGTCTACTCATCCAACCCGCTCTTCCCAAGCTTACCTATGAAGACATTATGGGAGACAGTAATAAAAGCCTTGCTGAAGTCAAGTGAGCGATGTCCACTGCCCTCCCCTCATCTACTCAGCCACTTGTGCCATCATGGAAGGCTATTAGATTGGTCAAGCATGGTTTCCCCTTGATCAATCCATGCTGACCACTTCTGATAACCTTCTGTTCCTCCAGATGCTTAGAGATGAGCTGGTGTGTAACTTCAGAATATTGTGCTTGATGGGGGAGGTAAGTGCTTTGGAAGGATTTTTTTTAAAATACTCTCTTGAGGTGGAGAGAGAAGGATTCAAAGCAGTGCTGGTATCTGCCGGCCAGACTGATACCATCCCCCAGAATGCCTCAACAGGAAGGAAGATGCTCTGTCTTCTGGAAGTAGTCTTCTCTGCACATCCTGTGTTTTCTGTTGGTGGTACATCTTTGAGTAGATGTTTCTTGTGTACTCTGTTTATTTTGTCCAAAACAGAACAAAATTCACGTCTGCCTTTTTAAATTTTGTTTGGAAAGTGGTTTTGTGCTTTTGCCCCCTCTTAAAACACGTTCTCTAGGGCTGTTTGAGTAACCTGCTTAGGCACTGCTGAGGAAAAAGGGGCTTTGTTTTAAACAAAATGTTTTATAAACTTCTGAGGGGAAAGTACCTTGGGTATATTTTCTTAATTTTTCTTTAAAGAAAGAATAGAGATTAAAATGCATAGTTAAAAGTTGAAAATGAGTTTTTATGCAAGCATTTTCCATGGCTGTCCACATGTCAATCATCTAAAAAGTCTTGTTCTCCACAAGCCCTCAGATTAGTTTCAAGAATCGGGGATTTTAACAAAAGATGATGCATCCCAGTGGGACGAGGTGGTTGATCCAAACGTGTTCATAGCGTTTACATCATATGTTCAGAAGCGTTCATAAAGATACTTTTTGGTAAAAATATCAACGTAAGAAAATTGAAAGCTTCCTTACAGAAGAGCAAAGTTCACTTATTGCTAGAAGTTGTCTCATACACGTAACGTGACGTGTCTTGGCCGGGCGGTAAGATTTTCCCAGAAAATGTGATGTCAGTGGATCAGCAAACGAACCGTGGTGATTTCTTTGCCACCCCGAGTGTATTCTGTTTGTGCTGAGACACCTGAAACCTGCCTCCTGGCCAAAGCACTGGGTGAAGAGTAATGGTTCAGGACTAGAAGAAAAAAAACCAAAACTAACATCACCCCCAAAGGAAAACCAAAAAACTCAAACCTTCTGCGGAAGTGGAATCCTGAACTGGCCCATGTGTTCTCATGGGTTGAGGACTCCTCTCCAGTGCAGCAGCCATAAGTTCACTGTGTGTGACCAGTCACCGTTTGTTTGGTGAATTCAGTAGCCGGTTTGTTGGAGGGAGGTGCCCTTTCTGTTTCACGGGGCTGGGCCCGGATCTTGGGGCAGGGGCCAGTTCCTGGGCTTTGGGTTGAGTGATGGGGTCTGTGGCCGCTGCTCGCTTCACTGTTCGCAGGTTCTGAGGCGATAAATTGCTCCTTTGGAGTGCAGTTAAACTTTGACTCGTTCTGCTTTTTCTCCCTTTGCTGCGCAGGGATTGCTGACGTATCAAACGTGTGTGTTTCAGTTAATGTCAATGACGTGGACTCACCAAAACCCAAAAAACCTCCCCCCAAAGCTCCAATCCCAAACCATCCAATTTCTTCGCAAGAAGAGACCACAGCGTTGGCAGCGGCGCCTGCAGTATTCCAGATATTCAGGAGGAGACAGAATATGCCCACATATTAGGGAAAAACGCAGTCAGCGAAGGGAAATGGAGGATTTGCAGTTGCTGGGGTTCCATTAGGGTGTTGATACTGGCTTTTGTAAATAACGTGTCGGAGTGTTTCTGTCCACAGCAGTAGGTTTAGGCAGCAGAAGCAGCGAGGTGAGATGGACATGCACGCCAAAGGAGATGGTGCATGGTGGTGTGCCCGGGAGGTGATGCTCCCTGGGCTCTCCTGAGTGGATCAGGTGCAAAGAGACCAAGCTCAGAGGTAGGACAATTGCATTGCTTTTTTCTGACTTTTTTTTTTTTTTTTTTTTTTTTGCTTGTATGTGTTTCGGGGTTTTTTTGTTTGCTTTTAAATTACCTCATTTACACAGGGGGAGGAATTGCCATTGTCTGAGTACTTGGCTGACAGCTTCTAGAAAGCCTAATGCCCAGTACTAAGAAGTCTTGGAGTTGTTAAGGCCATGTGTGCCCAGGCTGGCCTCTCTACTATACCTTGCTAAATTTCAGCAGAAGACATCCTCTGCGGTCTGCTCATTTCTGCCCTGATGAGAGAGGAGCCGTGTAGACGCCTGGTCCCCACGGCTGGTCCCAGCACAGCAAAACCCATGTGAAAGAGCCGTGGTGTGACGGGCTCCTGTGCCCACAGGACAAACCCTGACATCTCCTGTCAAACCAGCAGCTCCCTGTGGCCTCAGCTTTCACACTTCTTAATTACCCTTGATTTCTTCATTAAACCTGATACGGTATTTAACTTCCTCGTCTATAACTTCAGTAATAGTCTACTAAACTGAGCTTCCAGTAAACGGCCGGCTCCTGTGTCAAGTGTTTTCTTCAAATACATTATACTGATGAGCTGAAATAGTCTGGCTTTGCTTTTATTTAAGCAGTACTTCTGATTAATTAATAATCTCTATGCATATGCTAATTGCGGTTGTCTTGCCAGAGAGGCGTTCATTTGCATCGGGGCTGAAGCCGAAAACTTTTCTGCTCTGCCAAGTGCACTTTGATCTTCAACAAAGTAAGTTGAGAACGTGGAGGGAACGTTCAGAGCACAGGGACCAGCCCGTCCTGCCACCGCCGCCACTGCCACTGGGAATGAGTTTGAGGAGCAGATGCAGTGTTTTGGGTTTGGGGACAGGACACCAAGCTTGTTCAAGCATCAGAAAAAAAGTCTAAAAATGATAAGAAATCTTCATATCACTAAGGGGCACTTCTGCTGTTTGTTTCCTGTCCTTGATAGTTTTTTCCTTCCATTTAAGCCACATTTTAACTTCTTGGATCTTTCTTTTATTTCGGGCATCCGTCCTGCTGCTCAGTGCCAGTGGCTGTATTTCTCTGTGCCGCTTGAAGACACAGCTCTTCCTCTTTCTTCTGTGGCATTTGGGATCTTACCGTGTCGTTCCATCACTTTTAAATTTAGAGCTATTGCTGCTTCTTAGGATAACCGGACTAATTTTGGCTGCACATTCTCTTATCGGGCACGCATAGCCTTTGCCACCCTTATAGAAGAAATACCGTACTGAATGGTTAATAACTGCCAGCAGCGTTCTGGAGAGCAGGAAATGTCAGAAAACACGTATGCTAATGCACAGAAACCCGGGCAAGATCCGAATCGCAGTGTTTATACCCACGGGGCTCACCTTTGAGCCTGGCCCTGGTGATGCACGCACGTGAGCAGGGGGAGAGAAATTCCGTGCTTCCGTTCTGTCACTCTTCTGTCTGTCTGTCTGTCCTGGGCTACACAAGAGAAAGCACTGGAACAGGATGGCTGTTCCTGCTCCAGCAGCAGAGCGGTCGGGCATGGCTGCGTGGTGCTATGGATTGCCTTTTCTGCATAGCAAGTTGTCCTGGGTGTAAAAATACTAGAAAGAAAAATAATAAAAAAAAAAAAAAAATCCGCCCCCCCCCCCCCCCCCCCCCCCCCCCCCCCCACCAACCCCCCCCCCCCCCCCCCCCCTTCCCCAAACCCCAAATAATTGACCTTTTCCCGCAGACTCTTATTTAAAGGAGTTATGGTTAAAGTCCTGCCTGGCTTTGAACCTTGCCTGCAGCTCACCCTGGTAGAAGCTGGACTTCTCTGTAGCAAAAGTGCAGATGTCTCTGAGGAGGCAGGTCTCCAGCGGCTCTTTCTTTCCTGACTTTGGGAAGCAGTGGTAGACGTGGGGGAAAAGATCTGTTTCCTGTCTCTGTTCATTTTCACATGGGGCCATGAACACAAATTCTGGAGAAACTTCAATTGGTGACTTCAATATGCTTGGGTGGCCCTTCTATATGACTTCTATTGGGACTTCTGTATGCTTTGGTAGCCCTTATATATGGCTTCTAAATACTTTGGGTGGCCCTTTTGTACCCGTTTCTCCCAGTCTATGAACTGATTCTTACTTCTCACCTTGCTTTACTGCTCTTGAGTTTTGTTTTGCTTTGCTTTTTTTTTTTTTTGCTTTTTTTTTTTTTTCCCTTGCGAGCGTGTCATGCCCTTTATTTCATCTGAAAAATAGATTTCAGTTTAGGTCATTGAGAGCTTTAATGCAATTCAATAACTTGCGTTTCAGTACGAGAATGCAAATTAAGACAGGGAAGGAAGGGGCTGCATCGTTATTAGTTTAAAAACATTGTGGTAGAAAAAAGTTGAAGCCTTAGGGCTTAGGGAAATGATTGTGTTGCATTATCTGAGTGCTTAGACTGCAGGGTGACAGCGAGGGGCAGGCAGCTGGCAAGGTGGATTTTTTCTCAAACTGGAATTATGGTAGCAAAGTGCTTTGGTAAAATTCACCAGGCTTTTTATTTATTTGTTCATTGACATTTGCTGGATTCTTTAGAGAGCGCTGGAGAAGAGAATACCATGTATTTCTTTCTTCAGTCATATTTCCTTTGATTACTTCTGTTGTGGCTTATTCTATCATTTTAAGAGTAAAAATGCCTTTTTCCTCACCGTTGATTTTGTAATAACTGTGTTTTGCCTATGACACTGCAACTAGCTGTGCAATCTGGGGCTTAATGGATGAAACTATTTTCTAAGGGAAAGGTAGCATAATTTGCTTTGGCTTCAACCGAACTTGATAATTTACATATATATATACACATATATATATATACACACAGACATATATATATAAAATACATATATATGACATGGTTAAACTGGAGATTTCTAATACAGTATTTGGCATCAGGCCTTGTAATAGCTTTATTAAAATAAAATACACAAGTCGTTACTTATTTTTATGTAAACTTTCATCATGAATGGTGATAGAAATCAAGCTTTTTAGAGAAACTGTGCTTAAAAAACGATTTTAAAAATACCACAGCATGCAGAGGGAGTATGGCTCAGCCTTGTCCTTGATATCAACAATCGCGTCTGTTTACCTGCATGTTTGTTTTTCTCCTCCCGCAACAGCCGGTTGTTTCTGGGGGGTCTGTTGGTACCAGGACACATTTCACTGGTTTCAGTGGTACTTTCCCACTCCACGGTTTCACATCTTCCCCCCCCGACCCCCAACCCCAGCCAGGAATTGCTGTCAGACTTTTAAAACACAGAGTGGTTTTAGTGCTTCCAAATCTTAACCACACGTCTTATTTGCTTATGCTCAAACCCTGGAAGCTCCCACTGACTTTCTGTGCCAGACAGTGATTTGTGTGGGAAGCAGGCTGGGCTGTAACGCGGGACGTGACGATCCTGCCTGTTGCCCACTGTAGCTGCACTTGTAAATGTGAAAACAAATTGAGGGCTTCTGGCTTTGGAGTAGCAACTCGTTCAAAGAGGATCTGGTAGTTACATCTTTTTCCTGATTCCTTTTGAATAAAATTCCGATTTATTAATACTTACACTTTGGAATGTTTCTCCAAAACAATCAGAACGAAAGGTTATAGGAAAGCTGAATTTAAAATACTGATTATTCTTTTCCTGTTCATAATGTATTATATATTTAAGGAAGTCATTCTCAAAAAAGAAAACATTTTTTAAGCCAGCTCAACAACCAATTTTCATAAAAATCAACATGGAAAATATACATTTTTTTTTTAAAGTATCTTCACTCAAGTAAATTTTGTCTCATTGTAAAGATTTCCACCGGAGAACTTTAAACTTTAGGAGAGAAACACAAGTGGGAGAAATTCTTTTCGCTGTCCTCACCTTCCCCCAAAAAGGCTCATGCAAGACAAAAAACTGAATAAGCTAAACCCCAGAGTTTCTATGGCACGTGTGCTGTGCTAAAAGGAAGAGATGCCTGAAGTCATATTGGCCGTGATTGAATGTTCTACAATTATGTCCTATGTTTGGTGTACTTATGCACATCTTATTTCAGCCACCTTTGGGAGCAGATTTGATTCAGTCTTACCTGCCTCGCGCTCACCTATGGTTTGTGTTGGCTGCATTAGGTTCTTTACAATTTGCTAAAATTTGCCATCAAAACAGTACTGGTATGTGCAAGAATTTGGCTCTGGTGTGGGAGAGTAAGTAGTTAGAGTGGGACCCGCTCTTCAAGTGGAAAGTCAATGAGGATGGGTTCTGGGTGCCCAGGGGGGCCTTGGCCACAAGAACCACGTGTTTCTGAAATCATTCTTTTCTAGTCCTCCCTCATCCTGCTGACATCTTAGAAACCAAATGCAGCCGGGAAATTACATTTGGAACAGTTACAGGGAGCGAAACGTGGCTCTTATGATGTTGCTGTATATTTCTATTCATTGTTTTTGTTTGAGTATCCTTTTTGCTAAATCTACTTGATCTCTCTGTGTCTTTTTGTGCAGGTTACAAAAGTACGATCTCTTGCAGCCCTTAGGATAGGAACAAGGTAAAGATCAGCAGAAGACCTGGGGCCTGCTATTGCGCTTCTGTAAATCTGGACAGTTTGCAGCGCTTTAAATTAGGTGCTGCCTGGTCCGTGAAGAGTTTTCTGGAAGGGCCAGGAAGTGCAGTTACGACATTTTGTTAATGTTTGGTTCTCTCATGGTCTCTCTAAATCTTTCCTATGTTGTCTTTTCCCAGGAGAAAATTAGCTTTTTGAAATATTTTAGCTGTTGTTCTTTCCAGAAAAGCAGGAAATAATGCTAATATGTTAATCTTTAACATGTAATGGGACGTGTTAGAGTGACCGGTGATGTGACCCTTCAAAGTGCTCGGGGACCTTGTAGGCTTTGCCCACAAAATGGTGTAGTGTGGGAAGCCTGACTCTATATCCAGCCTGGGTCAAGTGAAATAAAAGTAGGTATTTCCAAGTTTTATTGGTTTTCTATGCTATTTCTAATAGCTTTGATGATACATGACTAGTGTCAGATAATTTTCTAATGTAAACCTCCCGGTTTAATATGCCTGTACATACATTTCCAGTGTAAGCACCCGTTGCTACTTGCCTTTTTGTACGCTGTTAGGATGTGCACACTGTGTATACGTAACCGCGTCCAATTGTGCACCCTTGCACAAAAGCCTGAATAAATGGCGTTTAATGCTAATCCAAAGAATCACTGTTCTTTTGATGACCAGTGTTGCTTTTTGCCAGAGAAGTTTAATTCATTGTGTGGCACCAATCCGAAGTGGAGTTTCCAGGTGTACTGCTCGTGCTCAGATAAACCAAGGGAGGCTGGATTTGCAGAGAAGGAAAATCACTCTTGAAGGAAAATCACAGAATCACAGAATGGTTAGAGCTGGAAGGGACCTTAGAGATCATCTCATTCCAACCCCCCT
>BJBW01007337.1:3505-29886 GCA_004320125.1 Scolopax mira
AAAAATGAAAGAAAAAATGAAAGAAAAAATGAAAGAAGAAAAAGAAAGAAAAAGGGGGGGAGAAAAGAAAAGAAAAAGTGAGAATAAGAAAAAATAAGAAAAAGAAAAAATAAAAAAAGAAAAGAAAAAAGAGAAAAAGAAAAAAGGAAAAAGAAAAAATTTAAAAAGAGAAAAAAAAGAAAAAAAGAAAAAAGAAAAAAATTAAAAAGAAAGGAAAAAAAAAGAAAAAAGAAAAAAGCGAGAAAGAGAGCAACTGAAACAACCCCAAAAAGCAACCAGGCAAACGGAGAGCCCCATCGCAGCCCTTCGATTGCGGCTTCCATCTACCTGCCCTCCTTGCATTTCAATTCCCTCGGCAGGGCTACCGGCCGGCGGGGCCGGCGAGTGAGCGGTGCGGGCAGGGCTGCGGGCAGGGCTGCGGGCAGGGCTGCGGGCAGGGCTGGCTGCGGGACTCGGCATCCTCCGCGTCAAGTTTTCAAAGCCGGGAGGGCAAGAGCCGTTTCCCCGCTCCCTTCGCCCGTTCCCCGATAAGCTTTCAAGGCGCCCACGTTTATTTTCGAGGCTCTGGAGTAAAATCGCGTTTCTCGCAGCTACAAAGGAGAAAGTTAAGCGTTTGTCCCCGCTGTTGCACGGGCAGCCAGTTGTTTTAATTAAAGGGGGGGGGGATCCGTGATATATACACCAGATAAAAGCAAACGCACAGAATAAACTAATTAAAACATTGTGTTTGGAACACATTTTATTTCTTTTTTTGATCTTAGTTGTGTTTTAAAGAAATGTCAGCGCACTATAAAGCAACCTTATTTCCCTTAGAGTGTGCGGCGCTTTTCAAAGGCTAGTGTGATATATTTTAGAAAAAGAAATCCCGCTGTGAAAGCTTGCGTGTCTTCTCTTTACCAAACTAAGCTCTTGTCAATCATGCCAAGGCATATCCAATCACCGACCCCCTTTCTGGAAAGCAGCTCATCCCGCTGTGCTTTTATACATCACACCGCAGCGTGTTTAGATGCGTTTTTACTCTCACTTCAGGAGCGGTGACTGATGAGAGCGCGGTTGCGGCACCGGCTTCCCCAAACGCCGGAGTCGCTAACAATTTCCCTGCCTTATTGTCTGCTCCTCTTTCCCTCCCCCCACCCCCTTCTTTTCCTCCCTCTATTTGTCATGGACACGACGGTGGAGAGGAATTTTGGGGCGGGGGGTGTTATCCTCCCAAGCGCCCATCACCTGCCTGGGACGCGCTGACGGGAGGGGACAAGTTTGGGGCTCCCCTGATGGGGGGGGGGAGGAAAAATTGAGGGGGCTCCGCCTTGTAAAGGCTGCAAAGCTTCTCCTTATCCCCCCCCCCCCCACTCCAATCCCCCCCCCCTCGCCAACCTCCTCCCGGCCACGGGGCTCCCGAGCCCTGCGGGGGTCCCGCCGCCCGTCGGGGGTCCGGCTCCGGGCGGAGAAGCCCTTTCTAAAAGGGGAGGGGGAACGGCGAGGTGTGTGCGGGGCATGAGACACCGGCGGGGAGGGGGGGGGTGGGGGGAGAGAGTGAAAAAGGGGGGGGGACACACAGCTAGGCTTGTCGCCTCCCTCGCCGACACGGATGGCGACAATACCTCCTGCGTTTGTTTTCCTCTCGCCCTGAAATCGTTGCGTGGGCGCTGCGTTTCTCTCTCCATCCCCACGGCAAGCGAGGGGAAAAAAAAAAAAAAAAAGAAAAAGAAAAAAGCAAAAAGAGCAAAAAAAGCAAGCCCCCCCTTTTTTTTTTTTCTTTCTTTTTTTTTTTTTTCCCTAAATTTCTGGACCTTAATTGAAGACAAGTGGCAAATGGTTTTTATTTAAAAAAAAAACCTCACCAACCAACCCTCCTTTTCCTCCGCCTCCGAGTGTTTTCAGACAAACTGTGCGAACCTCTGGCAACGCGCTCGTAGAGAAACATTCCATATTTCGCCCCTCACTCCTATATTAATATCGCCCGGGTTTGTCTCCCCTTCCCAGGCGCAAATTTTGGGGACACGGCTGTGCACAGACCTCCTCCTTTGATGAGGAGAGACCGCAAGAAAGGGGAGCCGGGGGTGGGGGGGACGGGCATCCCCGACGCCCCTCCTGGGCACAAAAGGCTGCCCATTTCCCTGAGACTTCCCCGCCGCCTCTCGGCTCCATCATTTTTTATCTTACAAAATTTCGCACCCCTCTTTTGCGGGAGGAGGCTGCGAGTTCTCCCCAGACCTTGGGGGGGGTCTCCCCGCGCTCCCCGGGGCAGCCGTGGCCGGATGGGGAGATAGGAGGCGATTTTGCCGTTTGCCTTAAAAAAAAAAAGGGACAGAAACGGACAGGATTTTCTATTTTATTTCCCGTTTAACGCAAAATCGGCGTCTGCTGCGTGGCAGCTCGTTCTGAGACAACGACAAGGTGCAAATGAAGCTTTTGGGGCTTATTGGGGCAGGTGGAATACATATATATAAAAATATAAAATAAAATATATGTAGAAAATAAATTTTATAGCCTTAAAATCGCTTCGAATGCCGGGACCCACCCCGTGTTTGCCCTGCAGGAAGAAGCGCTCGGGCATCCGCGCTGCCCCTCCGCGCCCGCGGAAAACCCCTGCGCGCATTGCCCCCTGCTCCCGCCGGGAGCCCCCCCCTTTCCCCATCCCAGGACCTCCGGGGCGGCGTTCGGTGGAGCCGGGGGTGCTTCAAGCCCCCTGCCCCTCTCCTCTCCCCCCCCACCCCGTCCCACAAAGGGGTCTGCAGCTCCCAGTTTCACCCCAGTCGTGCGGTGCCCCCCCCCCAAATTAGTAATCAGCTGTTTTCTTTGAAAACCCCTGGGAGTTTTCCTCCACGTAAAGCAGAATAAAGATCTTCCAGGTCCAGCTTTTGTCCTGCATCCCCCTCTCCCCCCTACCCCTTCCCCAAAAAGACTTGTCCCTTTGACCCTCCTCGAGAAGTGATGCTTTGAGCACGGACTCAGCCCTCCTGACCATGGCATCAGGCCACGCACGGGGACCATCCGGAGCCTCCTGCGTGTGCTGGAGCTGCTGCTGCATTCCCAGCAGGCTCCCACTCATCCCAGTGAGGCTGTTCCTCCCTCCCCAAACCTCCCCCAAAGGGGACTTTCTGCCCCTTCACTTGGAGCCGGTGGCATCCAGAAACCACCCAGGAGGGGCAGAGACCTCCCAGCTGGAGGGGACAAGTGGCCACCTGGGTAGACACGTGTCCCCAGAAGGTTCTCCCCCATTTCGGGCACAGGCTGGGGCTGTGGGGCAGCACCCCACACCGAGGTCAAGCCCCACTCCTGTGCCAGCGTGAGTGGCTGGAGCCAGGCCATTTGGCAGCCCCTGTTGTCACACACCTTGACACAATTATAACGCCCTTACCTTGACTCCTGGGGGCTCTGCACAGATATGAGACCGGGGCTTTGCTTGCCTGGGGGAGCATCCCCCCCCCATAGCTTTGTTGGCAGAGGGAGAAGGGACCCTGATGTGAAAGCACCTGCTGGGATTGCAGCAAAATAGGTACAGCTGCAGGTGCCAGGAAAAGGCTCAGCATCACCTGCACCCCCCCTGCCAAAGGCAGAAGCCCCCCCACGTCTCCAATACTGAAAAGACTCACTTAAAATAGTTTTCAAATATTAGTGTTTCGGAACATCGCTGCTGCTTCATCCCTTCCCCCCTCACTTTTTTTTTTGCACATCTCGAACCTTTACAGAACACAGAGATACCTTTATGTGTTGGTTTTGTTTTAGTGGGTTTTTTTTCTCCTCTAAATAATTAATTTAGCAATCGCTGAAAAAGAACAAGAGCGAGGGTAGAAATAAGCACGCAAAACTAATCCAAAATCTGGGGAAAAATTCAAGATAACCTCCAGTCCCAACAATCCAGGCAGTACATGCAACCCAATGTTAAAATAAACCTCTTCAGTTGCAGGGGAAAAAAAATAAAATAAATAATCCATTTCTCAGATCAAAACTAGGAAATGTTAGTTTTATCAACCTCCTCCTGAGCTGCCAGGAGGGCACAGTGATGGGCATCCCCTGCCCTGACAGCCTCCCTGCAGCACCCAAAGTGAGAGGTGGGCGAGCACAGGGTGCCTGTGTCCCCCCCAGTCCCCCCCCAGCCCAGGAACCCACAGGAGGGGCTGCCAGGTTCCCTCTAGAGAGGGGGGACACAACACATCACGTCCCTGCTGCCACACACACACCGTATCCATCTCTCTAAATGGGAGGATTTGGGCCTCAAGGTCTTTAGTCTTTATTTTTTAATTAATTTTTTCTTTTTTTCCCCCCACACAAGAGGTTTTTCCACCTTTCCCCCAGCGCCAGGCTGGGGAAGGGAAGCAGACTTGGAGCACCACCAGCCACTGTGCAAGTCACCCCTAGGTTTGCACCAATCTCCCTCGTGCCCAAAGGAGCCCAAACAGCCCAAACAGCCATCAGGGAAACACCCACCAGAGGGGATACAGCAAACTCCAAAAAAGCACTGCTTAAATACCTCTCAAAAATAAACAACCACAAATAAAGCAGCTGCGTTTCAAATCCTTCAGGGAAAGGGTGATGCAAGTCCAGTAAAACCAGTGGGTTGGAGACCTGCTGAAGGTGTAGCCATCCCCTTGCTGCCCCGACCAGCGGTGTTAAGAAAATGCTGCGTTTTCCTGTTCCCCACCCCAAAAAACTTAACCCCATCAGGCACAACCCCGGGTTTAACTCATTAAACTAAACAGCTCAGGCAGCCCCGAGGTGCTGTGTGTGAACGCACGAGTGGCACGGGGGGGATTTGGCTGCCCGAGCCCAGGGTCGGAGCCTCAGCAGAGGTTAAATCTGCAGAGCTGGGGTGGTTTGCACCCTTGGGCGTTGACGAGGATCCAGCTGGAATGAGAGCAGGGAAAAAAATTTCAGCCAGGCATCCGGAGAGATGGGAACAGGATTTCTCGCCTGATCCTGGAAATTTTATCCAGTTTTCATAACCATTTTGAACTTTCAACGCGTTCCTGTGAGATCGATCCATTCCTAAGCGTAGGTTTTTGGTGTTGGGAAATTAGTTTGCACCTATTTTTCAATAGGAAGGTAGGAAATGGGAAGCTCCCAAATCCACCCTCCTGAAACGGAGTGGCCAGAGGCAACACGCAAAGGGTGGCACCGGCTTCCTGCTCCAGGGGGGGCAAAACAATTTGGGGTCCCTCCCTAGGAAGAGAATCAGGCATGAATAAAGTGCACAGCCCAGACCCTTCAGCAGTTCCTAATTCTTGCTGCTATAGATGGCAATTAGATGCATAAATACCTTTGGGAAGAGGGTGTTGGGGTGCAGAGCATGAGGCTGTGTGTGCTCCCAGCCCCTCAAACCCCAGGCAAGGATGGGGGTTTTTTATTTTGGGAGATGGCATTACACAGGTGATGTTTTACAGATGCTACTGCGTGTGTTTCTTCACAAATCCAACATAATTTTGTATGTGTTGCTGAGCTCCAGACCACAGAAGAGCAAAATTATTTGCATTGAGAAGCTTTCAGGGTATGAAAGCAGATGATACCCAGCCCAACTGTGGTGTCGCTGTGATAAGATGTGTCACGATATAATCATTTCCACCTTAAGAAATTATTCTCCTTGAGAATTAGGAGAAATTCTCCTTGAGAATTAGGAGCTGCATCAAACAGCAGCAGAAAATGGGTGCTTAGAACAAAAACCTGGCACCAAGTTCTCGCTGTGGCTGCTGCAAAAAAAACCTGAGGGCAAATCTCATCCCAGGAATAGTACTATTGTTTCTAATGGATTTCTTTTTATTAGATTTTTTTTTGAAGAGTGTTCACATCATAAAGGGCGCGCGGGAAGCCGTGTGCATGTAAAACACAGCCACATTAATTATGAAAGCTAGTAAATGAATCATACATTACTGCAAATATATTATGCATTGCTTACATCGCTTTGCCATGGCATGTTTGCACGGTGGAAGTAGGAACTAGAAAGGAAAGCTGGAGAAAAAAATAATAATAAGAAAAAAAACCCTGGCAACTTAGCTAAGGAGGCAAGAAGAAAGAAGAGAAGCACAGAGGGAAGATGTGATACCAGCATGACCTTATTTTTATACGAGGCCAGACTAATGGCCCTTGTGATATTTGAGTACCTGGGCACTGAGAACCCGGGAGTCGGTGAGAACTCATGGGGTGACTTCTCTGGCAAAGTTATATGTTGTTTTGATAAGAGAACCACGGGGCCTGTCTCACAGGGCACCGCTAGAGCTCACAGGTTTCTCTCCCTTTTTCACAAAATGACTTTTCGTGCCTGTTTGCAGTTTTTAGCAAAGAGCCAGTGGTGTACTGTGTACAGAGCGAACCGGCTTTCTAAGATGATGACTTACTTCCTGCCAAATTTGCTTTAAGAAACCACTTCAGTTCCGTGCACGAGACTTCATGTTGCTTTGATTTATTACCCAGGATATAAACGGGGAGCTGTCTGGTTGTAGTGGAATTCAGAGGAAAATTAATTTTTTTTTTTTTTAATTTATTTTTAATTTTTCCTCCTGTAGGAAGAACCTCACTGTTTCCTGCAGCCAAAACACATTATCTTGTCCGTAAAACTCGCTGTGCCTTGGCACAGGAGAGGCTGAGATAACACACATTCGGCTCGAATCGCAGCCAAATCACGATGCGACGGAAGGATACAGCTTAAAAACTACATGGCAGGCTCCCTGGGTACGAGGGGGAAAAAAAAAAAACCAACAAGAAACACCAATCAAACCAACCCAAACCCTCCAGAATCCATCCCTGCCCGGGGTTTCTCTCCCCTGTGCTGGCCCGGAGCCCCTCGCTCCCGGCAGCTGCCTGCAGAGCCGAAGCTGGAAAGAAAAAAAGACAACTTTTTCTCACTTTCCTCTCCAAAGCAAGAGGTATTTTTTTCCAAGCTGGTTATCCCCCCCGTGCTGGATCTGCTGGGCTGTTCTGGAGGGGGAAGCCGGGCTGGATGGAGTGGGGCAGGGGGCTGCCTCCCTCCTCTTGCTGCTGCCGGAGGGGCCCCTCGCTCCCCTCAGCATCCCTCTGCCGCCGGCACCCGACTGCTCTCATTTGTCTTCAAGATTCCAGCATAAAACTGCAAAAAGAAAACAGAATATGCCATCAGGGATGTGTTCAAACCTTGCCCAGGCAGTGGGGGTGGGATCCACGGGGCCGTTCCCCAAAACAACCTTCACTGGATTTTAGGAAGAGCTTTATTTGAGGCTTAATTCATCCGGCACAGGCTGAATTCAAAGAGCTTCTCCATCCTGCCTGGCCATGCCCTGCCAGGATGAAATACTGGATGGAACAGGGAGGAGATGGAGGTTGATGAACCTTACTGGAGACCCTCGCCGTGTATTGAAGATGTTTCCATTAAACGAGTCATGTTAACAAACCTGATGGAGAAGTCTGCTGATTTTTTTGCCAGAGAGAAACCTTCGAAAGACGGAAACTTGAGTTTGGGATGAGCTCAGCCCCGGGAGGAGGGATGCCAAGAGGAGACACAAGAGCAGGAGCTGGCTGCTGGCGGCATTTCTGGTAACTGCAGAGAATATTGTAGTTCAATAACCCAGTTTCACACAGCTGAGGGACTGCGACTGGCCTGGCACCTCATGCACACAAACAGTTCTGAGAAATAGTTGAGTTTTGATGTCAGCTCCTATTGACCTCCAAGTCTGAACGCCCCAAAAAAACCCAGCTTGGGTATTTGTGCTGGTGTTTGACCTCACGTCGCATCTCTGAGATGGAATCGTGGAAAGATGTTGGTTGGAAGGGACCTCTGGAGGTCCCCCCAGAGCAGGGCTAGCGTCAACGTCAAATGATAATAAGCTTTACAGGACGCAATCTGGGAAAGCCAGGAGGGAATTACATCACACTCCCTCTCCCCAACTGACTTCAGTGAGATCTTCCACATCCAATTCTACCTTTGTCTCACTTTTGGCTGGATAAACTATTCCAGGGAAGTCTCGAAGATTGTACTGAACACAAATTGGAATTTCTAAGCCTATAAAGCTTTTGCTGCCACAAGTACAACTCACCACCCATTCTTAAACCCTCAAACACCGACCTACATGGCTGTCTTGGACGTGCACCACCATGTTTGAGTGGTCTGAACTGGGCCAGAGCCTGCTGAAACCTGGTCCTGGTGTGTCTTGGACCAAGCCCTGAAGGAGAATGATGGAGCCAAAATACACGGGGTGTTTTGTGTGTGGAAAACTCTTCCTCTCTTTGTGCCAGGCTGCCACAGGCAAGGACACAGCAATTAAAATTCTAGGAACACCACACATGGATCAGTGCAAATCAAAACCTTAGGGATGTTCTATTTGCATTTGACCAACTCCTTCCTCCTCATCTGTGTCCAGCTTTTGCTCCCAAATCTTTCAGTGCCACCCGCACCAGAGAGTGGCTGCAATGCCAACGCTTCAAATTTAGGGACTTTGGACCAGCAGAGTGACCTTGGCAGCATTTTTCTTCCTCGGGATGAGAATCTACCCTGCTTACCATGGTCAGCCTGTAGAAATCCACCAGATGGGGGGGGTGGAGGGGTGCCAGTTTGGTGCCTTTTAACACCGTCTGGGTCACACGTGAAGTTGTGAACAACACATTAAGTTGGTGGCCACGTGGGCTGGTGTTGGGCTCCATCCCTCCTTGTCCCGGGAGGCCCTGGGGCAGAACCAAAGCTCTACTCCCCACCGTCTTCTATTTCCACCACCTCAGAGCCACTGAAAAAAAAGACAAAAGCCTTTGGAGCCTTTTCTGCCAGCTCCAGGCAATCTAGAACCTTTGCCAAAGAATTACATAGAGCTGGTATTAAAAAAATAGGGTCGTCTCCAAAGTCTTTTAAATACAGAGGCTGCAATCGCATCGTTCCTGGCAGGCAGGGAGGGGGGGAGGGAGGGGGGGAGACAGACCAACCTACCCATCAGGACCCCATTTTGCGACTTAGAGCAGCCTGTCAGGAGAGATCGATAGTTGGCATGGTAACAAGCTCATTTCCCAAGAACAGAGCTCCTTTTTATTAAATTTGGCTGGCTATTGATCAGTTCCTGATCCACGTATCAAAACATGACAAGCACTTAATAAATCACAGATTTTTATTGAGTCGAATGAAAAAATAGTACTATCACGAGGCAGCTGGGGATGCTGCCTGCATCCGAGGGTGGCCAGCTGGCTGGGCACAGTGCAGCTCTCCTGGGCTGGGGCTGGGCTGGAGAACAAGCACCAATGGAACCTACTCTTAAACACCATAATCCAAAGATCCTGTTTTCTCCAGCCACGCATGTCTCTTGCAGCGGCATCGCTGCTGCGTGGGATTTTCTCCCGCCTCCCCACTCGCTCCCCACGGCTCCCTGCCCTCTGTTAGTAAAGGGTGAAGCTGTGCCATCCCTCCCCACAGCTCCCAGCCCTCCAAGGCCAGCGGTTTCCCACAGTTTGCTCTTTGGACCTTGAAAACTTTTCCCTCTGCAGTGGGTTCCCGGATCATCCGCAACCCGCGGGCAGCAGAGCCACGTCCTGCTGCAACGAAGCATCAATATTTGGCCAGTCCATGCAGCCTTTCTGAAATCATCTCTAAATTCGGTTCAATTTATTGAGCTCGGTCCTCCCAAGCAAAGCTCTTTGCTTTGCATCTTTAAGCACATGGCCCCAGCCCGGGCAGCAGCTCAGCAGGTCCTTGTAGCATCCTGACATCCCTCCATGTGCCATCCCGGGGGTCTGCCTTCCTCCCGTTGGCAATTCCCCAGGGTGGGAAGCTCTGGTGTGGCAGGGCACAAACCCCTCAGCCTTTCCACAGGAGCTGATACAGTCCATCAGGAAGATGATATGCATGTTCAAATTGCTTTAACGTGCATTTACGTGAGAGATAATAACAGCTCCAAAAGCTTCTTCCAGCCTATTAAATAATACTCACTTAAAATAGTGTCTGAACTCATGCTGAAATGACAGACTATAATAATCCAGTCATATCCATCCAGCATATACAGCCAACTGTAGATGCTTAGAAAAAATTGCAAGATGTATTTATCTACGTGATATGGTGTGTGATAGCTGATTTTTTTCAGGTCATCTCCTGCAACTGGTCTGTTACAGAGAAGTTGCTGCAAGAGGTCTATCTCCCTCTGTCAGATATTTTGAGAAGGGAGGAAATACCCTGACCACTCACACAGCTGTGTTAAAATTTACAAAATAATAATGGTTCTGCAAACTATGATAAAAATTCCAGACACATGCTAAAAACCCCAGCCCCGTTTTGCCCTTCCTGGGGCACCTCATAACTAACCAGCTCATGGTGAAGACCACCGTTTCAAGCAGCTTCACTGAAGGGAGTTCTTAAAAAGCTGCCAAAATTTCTAACAAATCAATGTATGGGTTTCAAAAGGGCTCTAAGGTCGGGTAATTTGTGAGATGTCGTTTGGCACCTGGGGGAGACTGAACCCCTCTTCCACTGTCCCGGGAAAGGGCTGGAGCCCAATGCTGTGAATCAGGAAGAAGGTGATGGAGTTCTGAGGTCAAAGGAGCTTTATTATTCCTCAGCCCTCCATTGCTGGGTGCTGTGTGGCACCCACTCCCGGCTTGGCAACTCCTGACATGGGCTGTTGTGCATCCTGGTAGTGTCTGTCCCCCTCTCCACCCAGGACACGTCTGTTCTGCACCATCAAAGCTGGATAAGGGCAAGTTCTCCTTGAAGCACTGAGCTGAAGACGGAGCAACTCACGAGGCAGCCTAAAGCCTTCAGCAGAGTTAAGCATCACACAGCAAAGTCACCATAGATA
The DNA here is from genome assembly GCA_004320125.1 of Scolopax mira. Classification (NCBI taxonomy): domain Eukaryota; kingdom Metazoa; phylum Chordata; class Aves; order Charadriiformes; family Scolopacidae; genus Scolopax; species Scolopax mira. The sequence goes on from BJBW01007337.1 coordinate 14,242, forward strand.
CTACCCAGCCAGTGATATCCACTCTGCTGGGAAGCAGACCCCAACCAGTTCACCTGCCTGCAGCCACCCCAGTGATCCTACACCACGGACAGGACTCAAAATCACCAATGCCCAATGACGTGCTTGGTGCATGGAGCTCAGTCATACCCCTGTGTACACTCCAGGGTGCACTGCTATTGCTCACCTTCCGACAGGACCATCACTGTACATCAGCTGGGCTCGAGCACCAGCCTGAAAGGTCACAAGAAGAGAGGCTGGGAAGCAGTGGTTGCTTTTTCTCTGGCTTTGGAGAGAAAGCAGTGCCTAGAGAGCAGGGCAGAGCATCCCCCACCCCAGCTGGGGATGGCAGAGTGCCCCAGGTCTGCAGAGTCACTGACATTCTCCTCTTCGACTCGGAGCAAAGGATGAACCTTTTCATTGTGTTACTCGTGTGTTGTTTTGTTTTGTTTTGTTTTTTCTTTTTTTTTTTCCCAGATGCTCGAACAACAGGAAGAAATCAGGTTAAATCAGTAAGTGGACAAGAAATATTCTCTTTGTCACCACCTCCCTCCGAGGGCAATTTTGGAGGAGAAAGAAGAGTGCTGCTTTGCCTGTTTTACAGCTTAGCAAACCCTGCCAACATTTCCACAGGAAGACCATCATCTTCCTATTTGTTCTCTGTTTCAGACCATGCTCCCAGCCCTGTCTGTTCTCTTCCCAAGAACTGTCAATCCAGATGAAGCTACTTAAGCAGCCTAAACACCTGAACATACCTAAAGGCAAACACCACCAGATGTATCAGGAGATACATCAAACCCATCATAAAGTCATAGAATTGTTTGGGTTGGAAGGGACCTTAAAGATCATCGAGTTCCAACCCCCTACCCAGGGCAGGGACACCTCCCACCAGATCAGCTTGCTCAAAGTCCCGTCCAGCCTGGTCTTGAATATCTCCAGGGAAGTATCATTTTATGCCAAAAAATGTCATTATGTCATAGAGCTGCTCCTCAAGTCTGAATCTTAAGACTCTGGATTGGAGTTAGACATTTGGTTGTGGAGGGGTGGACACAGTTTGCCTTGAAATTAAACAGCTGAGGTCCACCCAGACCCTGGGAGGAGGGTGAGCTTCACCCTGGTGGGTGGGTTTTCTGAACAGCCCCTGGGCTGCTTGGTGACAACCCTTGCCCAGCCGCGGAGCCGAAACTCAGCCCAAACTTCTCAACGATCCCCCGGTGGCAAAACCCCAAGCGTTTCCCCTCGCCCACTTGTCCCAGAGATGCTCAAAATGAAGTCAGGGAGGGTGAGGCCGTTCTGCTCACACGTTAACCCACCATCAGCCAAGCATCCAGTGAAAATTCCCAAGGAAAGCGGTGGGGTGGGTTTGTGGGAATCAGCCGTTTGCTACTTTGAGCTGCTTTCATCGGAACGGTGGGATTTGAACATCCCCCCCCCTCCTCCCAACACACACACACACCAGCTCCCCCAGCAGCTCTGCTGGGAAAGGCCCAGAAAGCCAGGAACCCACCGCAGAGCATCCTCCCTCCTTCTCCTCCCGACTTCCTTGAGGGAAGGGGGGGTAAATGCTGCCCCAGGAGAGAAGAGCTGATCAGAGGGGGGACTGATCTCGCGCTCAGCGTTTAATTCAAGTTAGAAATAACATCTCCCTCTCTCTCATCTAGATCATATTAGGATTTTGAAAGGGCAGTCACGCAACTTCCCCCGGCAGTTATGGCAGAACCGCGCTGGGAAATGAATGGAGCTCGTGGAAGCATTCAGGACCGAACAATCGGATTTATAATTAGGCCTAAAAAGGGAAGAACGCTGAATAAAAGCGGCGCAGCCAATTTTAGAAGAAAAGGAAGTTCTGGATGGAATTCATTGGGGTAGAGCACTGAAGTGGAAATGGAAAGTGTTCAAAGATAAATGAGTTTAGGCCTAAGAGTTTGCTTGACATCTAGAAAATGTACTAGGAACACAGTGTCAAGAAAAGCTAACGCGAGTAACAAAGAAACACAAGAAGTGAGAGAAGAGGGGAAAGAGCCATAAAACTTTAGGGCAACAAAGAGTTGCAATTATAGAGGGAAATGTAATGAAGTGTAAAAAATCATAATGAAAGCAAAGATAGAGAATGAAAGGATGATTGCATATTTGCTTAATGCACATCGGAGAAGTGTCAAAGACATGGGGAACAAGAGGTCACTAAATGAGAAAATAAAGCCTCAGAGGAAAGGCACTGAATTTATTGCTTTAAATACTGATTTATTCGCCTGGGATTTACCACTTGAGAGCCAATGGCACAGGACAAGCAACAGAAATGGTTTCCTGAAGGAGAGGAAAAATTTCCAAAGGAAACTCAGCTTTTTCCCTTAGACAACCAATCCAGCAAACACAGTCTAACCCAGCAGCAACACACTGTGTTCTAATGGGGCCTCAGAAACAGAGGGTAATCTCCATCTAACCAGCCCCCAAGTATACAAGGGGATTAATGTTTGCTTATTGACACCCTTCACTGGCACCAGGAGCCCTGGTTTAGGTCACCTACAACGGGGAGGGGGGTCCCTTGTCAGCCCCAATGGCTCTCCCCTCCTTTTGGGGATTTTCCTGAAAGGATGCAGCTGGTGCCCCAGATACCCACCACATCCCACTTAGCAATTCCCAGTACCCTCGTAGCTCGGGAGCTGCACACAGTGGGTTAATGCCGTGGCCCACCCCACCAAGCCTTCTCACCAGGTCCAGATCAGCAGGACAAAGCGTGGTGGAATCCACCCCAGGCTCTCCAGGCTCCGCTGCCTCCAGCCCCTCTCTCTTTATTAAATGACAGACTCGGGGTTTCACAGCTGTAGGGAAAACTGAGCTTTGCCCCTGAATGAAATACAGATAAAACTCTTACCCACGAGTACATCTCTTCCCCAGCACGAGGCACAGATCTGCATTTACAGATCTGTGGTTGGTTTTTTTCACTCCAGAAGAAGAAAAAAGCTTTTTCTATAGCATGATGTCACCATCATGATGTCCCTGACCTGCAGGGCTTTGAATATCCTTTTCCACCCCAAAATGTGGAGCAGCCTCTGCTAGGGAGATGGGCTAGGGGTCCCATATTGATGGGGCATCTGGGAGAGGACAACGCTGAGGGAAGGGGTCAGAAGCCCGAGGGAACCCATTCCACTGAGGGAATGGGCCAGTTCCCAAATCCATGCCGTGGGGCAGGAATCTGAAGGTAATGGAGAGTGTGGCTTATACCACTCCATCACAAATGCTGATGAGAAGCACTGGATGGATTATGAGGGATGATAGGGATGAGTCCTCACCTTGTCCAAACGCCCCAGTGGTGGAAGCCCATGTGGGAGCTGGGTCACCCCAGCTGAGGGGTTGGGCTCCCTAAGGAAACACCTAGAACCCCTAGGTTTGTCCAAACCATCCCTTCCCTCCAGGACCTCCAGGGCTTGGTGGCTTGGTGGCTTCAGGAGCAGAGCCAACCCACAATATCAATGGAAAAAGCAAAAAGGGAGTGGAACAAGTCTGCCAAATATTTTTTCCCTCAAAAACCCTATAAACAGCAGAGTGATACCCAGGGAGTGGGATCCTACTGGTGCATTTATCAACCAGGCGATATCTAGACAATTAGTTATTTTCTTTAATTTAGGACTAATTTTGTCCCACCAGTTTAAATTAAAGTCCCCAATAGGATAATTTCCTCACAACCATAATTTTGTTACAAGCTTTTCATTAATCCAATCATAACTTCTATAATATTATTTGGCATCTGATTGAGACTACAGTAACCACAGGGGTTCGGGCGCCTTGTCTCATTTCTGATTAAAAAAAAAAAAAAGAAAAAAAGTAAAATGAGCGCAATTAAAAATTCTTTTAGTACCGTCTAATATGCGAAACTCCCCAAAGTCAGGATGGAAACATCATCATTCCACCCACACAGCCCGTCTGTGGGTGACAGCAGAAGCTACATGCTAATGTCAGCCCTATGTAGGTGTCTGTCTGTCTCTCCAGCTGTCTGTCACAATAATATATTTAAAGAGAATTGCCAGGGTGGAAATAGTCATGTTTGGAAACATTTTTCTATGACTTTGGGGAATTTTCTCTGGAGTATTTTGCATTGGCCTCAAGTTCCTTTCAGCTCTCTGGAGTCTTTTTTGAAGCATCCTGGGCCATGATGCAAATATTCGGCGCACGGCAATTCCCTGCAAATCTCAGATTCATAGCAAGGAACCAAGGAGAGAGAAAGAGACCTGGTGCTGGAAAGGTCTTGTGGCAGTAATAACACTCACAGTGTCGTCAGGCGGGGAAGCTTCAGGGTGGAGATGGACTGATTTGGAGGGGGGAAAGAAAATAAAAAAGCGTGGAAAACAGCGGGGATTTTAAAACGAATCCAAGTCTTTCAAGTTGCACAATCACACACAATCACTCCTGACAGAAATTTTTCAGGTGCATGGAAGGACAGAAAGGAGGTGGCAGAAATCCCTTGAAATAAACAGAAGAGCCCCCACATGTGGAGGGGCAGCTTCAGCCCCGGGGGGAGAAGGATTCCCTCTCCCTTCTGCAAGCAAAGCTGTGGCTCATGAGAAGCATCGAGGTACCACGCCATGGCCTGGACCAAGGAGGCACAACAGAAAGGGCATCTTTTCCACAGAAAACAGTAAGTACAACATCCTCAATGCTCTTCCTTTTGCATCCTCAGCTAAAAGGAATTAACTTGTACCAGACTTGAAAATGGCAGGAACAGCTGATAAGGTCCACATTGATAATTATGGGTTCAGAGGTTTCATGCTACGATATCCATACATAGAGTCACAGAATGGTTAGAGTTGGAAGGGACCTTAAAGATTATCTAATTCCACCCCCTGCCCTGGGCAGGGACACCTCCCACCACACCAGGTTGCTCTCCAAGCCCCATCCAGCCTGGCCTTGAACCCCTCCGGGNNCCAGGCTCTCACCACCCTCACACCAAAGAATTTCTTCTCTAGATCTCACCTCAATTTCCCCTCTTTCAGTTTAAAACCATTTCCCCTCATCTTCTGGCTCCCCTCCCTGATCAAGAGTCCTTCCCCATCTCTCCTGGAGCCCCTTGAGGGGATTTCTAAGGTCTCCCCGGAGCCTTCTCTTCTCCAGGCTGAACCCCCCCAACTCTCTCGGCCTGTCCTCCCAGCAGAGGGGCTTCCAGCCAACAAAGATAAGAAATGTACAAGAAGTCCTGACTTTCTTGCCACTCAGGGAGGCAATCACACCTCATATCCAAGGAGTGGTGTACAATGGAGATGGGTGGAGGGAAGGAGAAAGCAACAGGAGGAGCACGAGAGCCAGCCACCTAGTTCCTGTACACACGGGGCACGTCTACAGCAGGCAGTCATCTTGGTGTGGATTTTTTGTTTGAGAGGTGCCACTGGCTGTTAGGACACCCCAGGACCTGGGAGAATTTGATCCCAACTCAAACCAAGAGCAGCCATGGGGCCGGGCAGGACCTGGGTGCTGAGAAGAGGCAGCAGAGCTGGAAATACAGGGTCAGAGCAGTTCAAGCCAGTATTCAGGGGGACTCCAGTCCTAGTCCTTGTTGAAATTAGTCTTTTCATGGGTAGGTGTACACAAATCCAGGACACCACTTGCATAACAGTAACATTTTGCAGTATCTGGCATTTGCCGCTAGTTGAAGGCTAAGCAAACCATGCTTCAGTGGAGCATAAAATTGCTTTTCCTTTGGAACAAGCAGGGCATTGTAGTAATAGGCAAAACTGTACATCGTGTTAACGGCTGTATTTTCACATTATTGATTTACACGGTGTAATGCCATGCAAGACCTGCTTTCAATGATATGGGCATCTGTCATATCCCAGTAACTGCAAAAGGCCGGGCGCTGCTGGGGAAACGAAGGGCTGGGGATGCCGGGGCATATTCACATCTGTGTGTCCATCATGCAGAGGTGATGATTAGGGGGATGTTGTGGTAACGAGCAGGTCCCAAGTGCGTGCTATGTAAATCAAGGCTGCCCGGGTCAGCTTCCACTGGAAGCCCACTTTTTCAGCCTGCTTGCCCTTCTGACAAGGAGAGCGTATGGAAATGGCTTCCCCTTGGCAGCTCCCCTCAGCTATACACATTTCAAGGCATCCCAGATCGGATGGGTTGTGTATTTTCCCCCTCCCCTTTTCCACTTTTGGTTTTTTTTCCACCCTGATCCATGCAGCCCTGGGGTGGGGATCTTGGGGAGGATCACCAGCTGATGGGTGAAAGAAAGGAGGTCAGGATGAGAGAGGACCACTCGGGATCAAACCAGTTACAGGTCCGTAACCAGTTACAGGAACTGCCATCCCTAAACACTCTTTAAAATAAGAGGACAAACCCTTTGCAGACACAGCGTTTTAAATCTAAGGGAATTCACCTCAAACATACAATAAAACACTGTTGATATCAGCCTGAAACTTCATTTTCTGTTCCTTATCTAGTTAACACAAAGTTTTGGTTTTCCATTATCTAGCCTGGTGGTAAATGAGGTAAGCTTTCATTTATCTGTAATATCTGATTTCATTGCTTACATTGGCTCCAGGTGCCATGTATTATATCAAGGAATACTAAAATAACCAAATAAAAAGGAAGACAAATGCTATTTCCAAACAGACTAAATTGTCTCATTGCTTAAAGGGGATGGACAGTCCCAGATCAAGAATTGAGCAACCAGGCTCCAGCTCCTTCCTCAGCTACAGACTTTCTGGCCCCAGACAAGACATTTAGTCTCTTTGAGCATCATCCCCTCCAGCTGCAAAAGGACTCGGCTCTTCTCTGGAGGATGCTGAGAGCAGCAGCACCGAAACATCTGAGGAGGACTCAGTCACCCAGAGCTTGCAGAAGGACATGGGACACCAGGACAGATGGACTGCCCTGAAACCAAACATCACTTAAATATTAGATTTAACAGCCAGAGGGGTTATTTTGCCATCAGGTAGTGACAATTTGGAATATTTAAATATTGGTCCAAGAAATAGTTCTGTTCTTTGATGTTTCTAGAGCTGTAGAGATGCTCCAAGTGGGGACCATGGGGCGCCCTGACCTTCTTGGCTACCTTGACCTTCTGTCCCCTCAGTGACACATTATGGCTTTAGAAACCATCATGAACCAGCAGCTTTGGAACCAAAACGGGGAAAGCAACATACCAACATCTACCAGCCATCCAGTGGTTAAAGGAAAGCCATTTCACTTCTGCTGAGAGCACACAGGTATCTCTGTGCTGTGATGGATGTGTTGATATTTTATTTATTGCCCTCCTCGCTCCTCAAGCGGCTCAGCTCTGTCCCTTTGCCAGCACCTCCCAGGAGAGATATAATTCCAGAAAATTACTTGTGACCCCGGCTACCTACTGATGATGCAGAAATGTTTCTAAAGCCGGGGGTGATGTTCTGCCTGTCTCCTGCCTGCCCCAGCTCCGAGGTGCTCGTATCCACCGAGTGCTTGTCACCTTACTCAAATGGAAAACCGGGGTTAAATGACAGCTCTCCTTTTCAGTTCACCTTTAACTGGAAATAAGGTGGTTGGTTTTTTTTTTTTTTCTCCATTCTCTCCCAGTCTGCTCCTCTTTGTTTCAGTTGAAAAAGTGAGAGACTTTTAACCAAATTCTCATTTCACGTGGCCCAAGGTAAATTCAAAGATACAGCATCACCGTAGTCATTACTGCCCCAGGCTGAAAGGAACCATCTAAGCTAAGGAAAGTTTTCACTCTTACCATTGCTGTTTTCTTTACTAATTGCTCTAGCACATTTGCATTGGTTTCTTTGGAGCCTGTTGTATTCTCCAGACCTAAAAGTCATTCATGACCAAGACTTTAAGGTTGTACATCCTTTTAAATGTTTGGTGTGTCACCAACAGCTAAGAGAAGCTACGCAACTCTGAACTTGGGTCTCAGAAGGTAAAAGTCTTTTCAGTTTGTCTTTAAATACCCAGATAAATCCCGTTAGCTTTCTCCACACCATCAAAGCATTTGGAGAGCATAAAGCAACTGAATACATAAAAATGTATCTAAACACCTTGTAAATCCCCACACAGAGCTGTTGCCGACACTACTTTTAACCCTAGGAAAACATTTCACCAATTACTGATCAAATACAATACATCTAAATTTCACCACCAGCACATCATCTTGATAATGGGTATGGAAATTATCCATTCAATAGCTATTCAGAAATAACTTAGAAAGATTGGTTTTCAGATACTTCTGAGAATCCTAGAGTAATCCCCTATAATCACCGTGGTGAGAATCCACTGTTTTTCCCTTTGAAAAAGGCTGTTTGGGGTGAGAGCGTTGGTGGTCTCTGCCCATCCTCCGACGGATGCGTTCAAACAATATATCCAAAAATCACCAGCATTTTGCTGGCAGAGAACCGAGGGGCTTCTCACCCCTACGGGACTCAGAAAGAAAGTTTGCCAGCAAGGGAAGGGGCTTTAGCCCTCCTCCATCCGCTCTCGGATCGAACCCTGATCTCGGCAACCTCCCAATATAAATTTTTCTCCTTTCTCACAAGGCAAATTTGAATCATTTTCTGTGCGGGAAAACACCCACAAAACAAACAAAATGAACTACCTAAAATAAACGATAAGTACCCCTCGCACTTCCCTGCTGCTCTGTGCCAGCTGCTAAATGCAACCCAGGAATATTTTAAAATGCTTCGATTTTATGATCTTTCTTGGTATGAGACTGAAAGGTTTTGTTCTTTCTTCTTTTGGGGAAGATGCTATTTTCTGATTTAATTTACTGATTTCATAGATGTAAAATGTGGTCTTTCTTGCCTCACTAGAGGAGATGAAGTGAGGGGGCTGTTGGATGAGAAATGCTTCCCTTCTCCACACTGGTAATTAGGTACTGGACATAACCATAACAAAAATTTTATTTCTAAAAATAAAGATATTTCTAAAGCTTTCATTTCCTGTACAATAACTCACCTTTTGCTCTCTTATGGAATTTTATGCTGCCCAGATGCCACAGAGTCCTCTAACCCAAGGAGAGCTCTGGGGACCCCTTGTCCTTGTGCCCCCCTTGTCACTCCACAGCAGAGGTGGAGGTGTCCCCTCTCCTGTGCCACCCTGACCACGGTGGTTGTCCCCACAGGGCGACACAACCTGTTGGTCAGAAGCAAAGGGCAGCTACTGGCCAGCAGTGCCTTTTGCCCATCCCAAGGCCAGGCTGCTAATTTTGATGGCTAATTATATTGCTCATATTAAATTTTGATGGTTGTGGCTGCCCCATCCCTGGAGGGGTTCAAGGCCAGGCTGGATGGGGCTTGGAACAACCTGGTGTGGTGGGAGGTGTCCCTGCCCAGGGCAGGGGAGTGGAACTAGATAATCTTTAAGTACCCTTCCAACCTAAACCATTCTATGATTATGTAAGGGGTTAATTTGGAGCATAAAAGCCTCCACTGGAAAGTCCAGTTAAGGACAGCAGTCTCAGTTTTCATCCAGCAGGAGAAGACCACAGACACACAGGTGGGCTGTCTGAACCACTGGTCTCTGTAGCAGTCTGCTACCATCCCAGAGCAGAGGAAGGAGAAACGGGTCACCAGTGAGGCACCAGCCTCAGGTTCCATACCCCAAATGGCAGTGCCTAGGAGTAAAAGAAGGGTTAATACTGCAAAACACCGATCTGGAAAAAACCCTTTCTGACACCTGCACAGGAGCCAGTTTGCATTCACAGGAGAGATGATGGTGGAGATGGAAGAGCAGCCACAAGAACACGGGCATGAACATGCACCGAGTGGCCCCTGCAGCCCCACAAATAGAGCAAAGTCAAAAAGCCATTTACCTGGGTTATAAGCTGTTTCCAATCCCACAGCAAACCTGCTCACGAGCAACAACATGAATCCCTAATAATTCAGGGAGAGTCTGCCAGTAGCCCAGGACTGTCACACGGTGTCACTGGGCAAGTCTTCAGCTGGCCACGTCTGTCTGCACATCACCCAAAGCCCACAAAGGGGCTAGTTGGGGTTTACGTGCTATTTGCTATAAAGGGAAGGGGTAGCTCTATGGAAACGGGGTCAGAAATGTTTTGGGAGGTGGAGGGGGTTGGACACATACAGCCCGGCAGAGCCCCAGGACACACGGTGGAGGAGCTGCCTCCTCCTCTACCTGCCGGGCTGAGCCTTCAGCAGCAGGGAAAGTTGGACGTGAAGAACATACAAATCTCCTAAACCTCAGGGGGTTTCTTCACACAGGAGGGAGCATGGACTTTGGCAGCAGCACCTGGAATCCCAGGGCAACATTCATAAGCCATGGTCTCAGCCAGGACGTAGGGCATGGGGCAACCAGGGAGACTCACCAGCCCTTGGGAAAGCCCTCAAGCAGGCTGGGCAGTGCTGGGGGCAGCCCTGCTGCAAGGCTTCCCCCCCCCCCCCCCCCCCCCCCCCCCCCCCCGGAAGGCCCCCCCCCCCCCCCCCCCAATCAGCTTTACCTTCCAGACAAGATTATTGACCTTTCCAGTCCGGTATTTAACAACCCCCATTCATCCCCACTTTTCCCTTCCCTTCCACTCCCTTCCCTTTGTTGCTGTGTAATAGGAGAGGCAACAGGGCACATATTTCTGCAAGAACAAAGCATTATCATCCTAATTATAGTTTCCTGGTGTTTTCTTCACTTTTGCCATTTTATTAAAAACAATTAGCTGAGAAGAAACATCTTTTTTAATCTCTACCCTATTGTTCTCCTCTCTCTCCGAATCCAAGGAGGTCTTTTCAGAGGCTATTTTATTCATAACAACTGCTCAAAAAGCGAGCCCAGGAAGGATTCTGTTAACATTTTCCTAGCAGGCTTGGTCCCGTTGCCTCCAAAGCCTGTAAAGCTAATGCTTTAATAAAAACCTATATGAAAACAAGGGCTTATTTTCAACAGGCTGTGGAAACGACGGATGCAGCCACGCCACGAGTCGGTTTCCCACAGCAAAATTGGGAGCCAAAGACTTTTGTTTCACTGACAGACCTTGGAGGAGTCTGGCTACGGGCAGGTATAACACAGCAAGGGATGGGGATTAAAGACAAAGATCCAAGCTCCCTCCATTTGCACTCAAAACCTTCAGGACTTTGTTACTGGTGTAAACTGGAGGAAGGCTGGACCCACGGTCTAGCTTGGCCCTTCTGCTCCAAGCCTGTTTTGAGCACAGACCACTCTAGCTTGAAAGATGCCTGCTGGATTTTTTGCATATGTATAATTCTTATTCCAAAGCTTTCCCTTCCAATTCTCTCTTTACCCTATAGGCTTTTATTTAAAATAGTACAGCCAGAGCACTGCAATTTTTCTTTTGAAATAATTTTTCTTTTTATTTTTTTTTTAGATTTAGTTTATTTTTTACACTGGGGAAAACTTTAAAATGTATCATATTCAGACAATTGGCTCCATGGCTTTTTTTTCAAGCTTTCCCTCCACCACCTTTGTTAATTACCCACCATTTGAACAAGGGTCTTCTCCTGCCTTGATCCTGCCGTGAAATCACGATGCTATATTTGTCTTTCTAACATCAAAGTCATTTCCATGGTCACCAACTGTGATGTCATAAACACATTTTTAATGGCTTGTTTACAGCAGGGAACAGAAGGAGAGAGGAGATTATGGGTGGAAGGAAACTCTTATCGATACACAACAGTTTTAGGCACAACTGTGAGGCTGAAGAATGCAGAAAACTTGAGACCAAACAAATAAAAATCCTTGTTGAAACAGTTTCTCTTCTAAAGCTCACCCCAGCACAGACACACAAAAAATCCCTTTTCAAGTCACTAGCAAAAAAGCAATCCCAATGGATTACTACTACGTCAGTCAGCCCAGAGTCATTCAAGGTGCCCTCTAAGTTTGGAAGTCAGCAAATCCCTGCCCCAATCCTCCAACAATGCTCATTGTACAGATGAGCACAGGCAACACAGCCTCAGAGACTCCATGCTTGGGCAGGACATGGTGGGGTCTGAGCATGATTGGCCCATAGAGTTCTATTTGTCTTGGGTCACAGCAAGACCCAGAAGTCCCTCAAGAGACACTTCAGTTGGATCAGAATGTCCTTTTCTGTCCGGAGACAGAAAGATTGCTGAGCTGGTCTTCCCTCTATATGGGAGGTTACCACTTGCTCTCAACCACTTGTGAAAGTGGTTTCTATTCTAGCAAAGAAGGTCAAATGCCAGAACCAGCTGGAGCTTTTGGCCCCACAAATAACAAGGTCCTTCAGACTGTGTCACTCTACAACCCAGACCAAGTGGAAAAGCAAACCCCCATGTCCTGCGTTCCTCCCCTCCATGGTACAGCACAGAAATGGTCTAACAGGAGTCCATCAACAAGCCTGATCTCTGTTTTGAGCTCTACTGATGCCACTTCCATGTGTCTTGCCTTTCTTGGTTCCTAGTAGCTCAAAGCCAGCTTTAAGTGTTGGTTTCGAGTGTCTCCTCAAGGCGACCCTACCCAGATGCTGCACATTTTCAATAGATTAATTGGGTAGACCCAGACATGTTACATGTTGGAGGCTGTCCAAGACAGGGCCTGGTGCAGCACCTCTTGTCCCACCTCAGGGCAGAAACAAGCTCCTTCAGCCTTATGTGGTCATAGCTCAAGAGAGGGCGTGGAAACCAAGTCAGGCATAATTTCTTAGAAGCAACTCAGATATTTCCCATGGTCTCCAGATGCCGGTTTCTGGTCCAGGCATTGGCCCAGCATCATCTCTTCAGGACACTGACAGGGAACTGAGAACCCTGCTTCCTTAGTGGAGGTCATTTGAGAGAACATCAGTTGTTGATTTTGAGATGGCCCTGGGACATCCCCAGCAGATGGAGATTGCTGTGATCAGCCAAAGAATCCAGCACTGAGCAAGCTCTTCAGTGTAGGGAAACACAAAGCCTTGCTGCCACCTTCTCAGGGCACATCAGGAATGGCCATGGAAGGACTGACACGCTCCTGGGTCAGAGGAACTGCAGTGGTCTCTGCTTGGAAAGTATTCCTGGTCAGCTCCAGAGGGTCCCTGCTCCCCCAGCCTGCCAGGACCAGGGCCGTCCTGGTGGTACCCACTGGGTGAACCTGGCTCTGCATGTCCTGAGGGCTCCCTCCACACCCAGCCTCTTCAAGCAAAACCCCCAAATTAAAACCATTCCAGAGCCTACTGGAGGAAGGCCTGAGGCTGCTTGAAGATGTGGAGCCGTCCCTGGCACTTGTCTGTCTTAGAGCTATCACGACGAGACATCACCACAAGACATCCCTGTACATCCACTCCGAGGAGATTATCTCCCTCCCCTACCCAAAGGAAACATGAGGAAGGGGCGGGGGGAACTCACTGGACGATGAAATTCCTAAATCCTCATCCCCACTAGAAGAATTAATGTAGCTTTTTCCTCGCTCCAATACCAGGAGCTCCCCAGTAGGAGATCCTATTGTACACGACACCCCAGCAAGGGTACATCTTTCAGCGTGCTCTGTTCCGGAGCGAGCGCAGTCCCTGGCAGGCAGGAGCTGGGATTTCACACCCCTTTATTCATCACCGAGGTGCAGAACAAGCGAACCACCATTTTGCTGCAGTCCCACAGCAGGAATAAAATGGTGGCACAGATGAAAACTGCCAGATCAAACGCAATCCAGTTGTCTGTCACCACCTGCAGCTCATCCCCGCCTTCCATGTAACGCTGAATTCTTAATCAGGTTAATATTTGATTTCTGGGTGCTTAAACAAACAAACCAAAAAAAAAAAAGCCACAAAAACCCCACAACAACATTAAAAAAATATAATACTATGCAGCCACGAAGTACCACGATGCAAATATACCATTTCTCCCACAAAACGGCAGCTCCTCGGAGGCGACTGGCTCGCCCAAAGCCACCAAGAACAAGTAATGGTGCACAAATTCAACATACAAAAGGGCTCCATCTCTTTCCCAGCGTCTTCCGAGAAATATTACAGTGGCTGAGAAAGGCAAAAGCGTTCATTTAATTGCTCTTAAACATCCTGTCCCCCTCTTGCCCCCCCCAGCCCTTCCCCACGATACATCGAATTGCTGCTTAAACACAGGGAGGGTTGGGAAGGCATTCCCTGAGGATGACAGGAGAGAAGGCAAGCACGGGTTTTCCAGCAAGGACAGTTAATATGGGTCAGGCAGGAGAGAGTTTGCATTTTTGCTTTGTGATTTGCACGTTTCTTCTGCTCTCCAACACTAAAAACTTACCCTAAAGTAAGTTTACCCAGCCCCAGCACCAGACCAAGTCCTGGGTTCCCCCCGGGATGGGGACAGACACACGTCCCTCATGCTTAACCAGAGACCAGCAATGACATGAAATTAATTTCTGTCTGTGGACAATCCTGCTCTGTATTCAGCTTGAAATTGAAATTATTATTTAAACTCAAAGAAACGGATTATTCCAAACAAAAATGAAGCAGTGTAACAGCTAACAACAGCTCTTCCCAACAACATAGATTACTTTTAAAATTAATACATATATCAAGCCCTTAGAGCACAGAGCACACCTAAAATTCCTTATTTAATTCTTTCAAAGTCACTGGCTGCTACAAAATATTTCTTGGCTTACACTTTTTAACCAGTTTGATCTGTATAGGCTGTAGTTTTGCTCTTTTAACAACATATAATTCAGTACTGGAACACAATTTCTGTTAGATTCTATTTAACAATTACTTTTTACAATTATTTCTAAGTACCCGAAAAAACAAATGTTGCAAAATGAATGGCTAAATTGTTTTGTTTTGTGTTTTTTTCCTTTTAAAGTCATTTCACTCATTTGTAAGACATCTGTTGGTAGGAGTTAGGGATTTCTTGTTCTTTATTTAATATATATTTTTTTACTTCTGATAGTACCATTATAAAAGAACAAATAATATCCAAAGAATTCAGAAAACAGCTCAAGACAAAATTGACTGAATGGATAAAAAACAAAATAAATCCTGCCATAGTTTTCTTAGCTAGAAAACCTTGCCTGGGCAGAGGAAACATCCATCATGCTCAGAGTCACTGCACACCGTCCAGTATTTTATTTGAAACCATCAGGTACTGCAGATCACTGGTGACCAGTACATAAATTTCATGTCTTTTCAGCTTCCCTTGTAGTAGAAATCACTATATAAAGCGCTCAGTAAAAGGAACTGACCTCATGTTTCTTCTGATTTAATCAACAGCAGCCTTTTGCCAGATTCAGTAAGGTCAAAAATCAGGTTTTAGAGAAGCACTTTGGATGTCCCAGATCTTTGGATCTCCTCTGGATGTCCCAGAAACAGGCACAGAAAAACCTCCCCATTTCCCCAAAACCCCCTCCGTGTGCCCCGACACCATCGGAAAGAGTGAAGAAAGGGAGCTCCCGTTGCCAGCGCTGCCACTTCTTGGGTAAAGGAATGAACTCCCTTAAATGCCAGCTTAAAGCTGGGGGAAAAAGCTCGAGTTGGATCATTTCCCAGCATTATCTCTGCTGGAGAAGGTACAATCACAGAATCACCTAGGTCGGAAGGGACCTTTTAAGATCACCTAGTCCAACCAATGAAAAAAAAAAAACCCAAACAAAAAAACCAAAACACAAACGAACCAAAAAACCCACACAAACCCCACCCCACACCCAAAACACCACCAACCCAACACTAATCCATATCTCCAAGCACCATGTCAACTTGTCTCTTGAACACCTACAGGGATGGTGCCTCAACCACCTCCCTGGGCAGCCCAT
>BJBW01007337.1:36477-50798 GCA_004320125.1 Scolopax mira
GGAGAAGAGACTGACCCCCACCTCTCTACACCCTTCTTTTGGGGAGTTGTAGAGAGCGAGAAGGTCTCCCCTCAGTCTCCTCTTCCCCAGACTGAACAACCCCAGCTCCCTCAGTTCCTTACCCTGGTTCCTGCCCTGGTGTGGCCCAAAGGAGCTTGGAAAACCTCACTGCATCTTCAGTTTGCCTCATCACCACCCTCTCCATGGGTTCCCCAAGACAACCAGGGGGGCACTCTGCACCAGCTGCTGGGACCATCCCCTCCAGGCCATGGCAATCACGGCCAAGATGCTGTACCCAGAGAGAGGAGACCCACAAACACGTCCCAGGAGGGGGCAGGAACCACACCACACGGCGAGGGGGACGGGACAGAGGACCCTCCTTGGTCCTCAGCAGCTGAATTAAAAGGCAAGGGGATGTTGGGATCCTTTGAGTCGGTGGCAGTCGGCTGCTATTAGCACACAAAAGGGATGCCGAGGACAAAAGGGGTGTGGGGCAGCCAGACAAGAGAGAGGGAGGGTGGAGCGAGACAAGAATGGGAGAGGAGCCCTGCAGACAAGAAGGAGGGGAGGGAGACAGGCAGGCACACAAAAATCAGAGAAAGGGAAAGACAAGGGGATAACAAGGAGGGAAGAGACCACATGGGGAAGGGCGTTCCTCACCTGGCCCCCTCTCCTTCACCCCACACTGGTCCTCCCACTCTGTGCTTGCCCCGTGCAAGGACACAGAGCATCAGGCCTTTGGGTTGAACCCTCAAATCTGAGAGGCTTTTCCAGCTCCCCCACGTTTTGCATCACTACCGGCGAGGCTGCGATCTGCGAGGCTGCAAAAGGACCTGGAGTAACCAAATATGTTTCTCACCAACATCTGTATTCCTCATTCCTGTTCCCCAAAATGCCTTTTGGGTGATGCCAGAGCTACCAGCAACCACCTGCAAACCCAAGAGCTGGTCCTAGTTAATATCAGCTTATGGTCAAGCATGGATCTGGATCAGCTGGGGCTACGAAGACAAAATTGAACCCAGGGAACACAAGATGCTGCCAGCTCACCCCCCTGAGCCCCCAGCCTCCCAAAGGAGCCTAAAAAATCCCTCTCCCCTTGGAGTGTTTCTCCTTTAAAAGCACCCCAATAAAGCAGGGAGTCTTGGGTGGAGATGCTCCCCTCCCTCCTACAGCCTCGCCAGCATTTTAGGACCAGGGTGGCAGAAGAACAATAAAGCTCAGAAGAAGGGAAAGGCCCACATCAGAAGATGCTGTAGAGCTGAAACACACATCAGCTTCGGTTTCCTGATAACGCCCCTATAAATGACGGAGTAAATGACAGAGCAAATGTAAAACTCCCTTCGTTCTCGAGGATATTTGAAAAGCTCTTGTGTTTCTAGTGTTTCATAAAACAAGAAAGTCAGAAATGGAAACCACATTTTTAAAGTATGAACTTGCAGGGAATTCAATAAAAATGTGTGGGTTTTTTTTTTTTTCCTGACTGAAAACATTTCTTTATCTTTAGGAATGAAAACTAACACCGCTGGCTAACGTGTCTCAGGCTGGCAGCGCCCTCAGCCTCCTCACGCAGCCCCCGCTCGCCCCCTTCCCTCTTCCCTCATGGGCAGAGGTCCCACCTGCCTCCCCGATTCCAAATGCAAGGCTCCCTTCTTCTTATGAGCATTTTCCTTTTCTTTCTTCCTTCCTTCCTTCCTTCCTTCCTTCCTTCCTTCCTTCCTTCCTTCTCTTTCTTTTTTTCCCAGAACACCAACTCTCTGGCCCTCTAAAATAAGTAAGCATTACCGTTTTTCTTCCTAAATGCCACTGCTGCTCTTTCAGCCTCCTTTCTCCTGGTTACCAAGACCACCAGAAAGGCCCATTTCTGGTCTCCATAAGCTGGTTGCTGCAGCACAATATTTCTCAACCTACACCATCCAAACGAGACCCAGCACCGCACTGGTCCTCCTTGAGCCAAAGATCTCCAGAAGAAGGAAAACACCTGAGATGACCAAAAATCAGAGGAAAGTAAACAAAAGTGAGTGCTGACTTCTCCAACCCTCCCCTTTCAACCTTCCCATGCTGGTGAGAAAAAGGTCAATAAAAAAAGGGGAGAGAAAGAGAAAAAAAAGAAAGGGAACTTTTTGGATTGATCAGGAATGACTCATATGCATGTTTATAGCCTAAAACAAGGATCACTGAACAGTTAAACCTTGACTTCAGCTCCAGCTTAGCTGGAATAAGGATTTCATTTCCAAACGCTAACTTGCACGCTGCTATTTATTTCATAAAGCTGGGGCCATCGTCATCTCTGGCCTAAAGCAGGAGGTTGGTGGGTACAGGCATTAAAATGTTCACAACACCTTTAAAAATGTTTAAAAAAAACCCCAACCCCTAGATACAGCTCTTAGGTTTCAAATGTGCAAAGTGTTAACCTCCCCACAAAAGCGACTTGAAAGAAAGATTTTTGATCAGCACCAGTATCGAGAATAATTCACTTCATATGCGCCGAGATAGCTGGGGGAGACAAAATATTTTAGAAAACTGTTGCCTGGGATCCTTTACAGTTTCAGTTCTCTTCTCCTGCACGAACTGTGGGGTCTAACCCGAAGATGAGCTGCAAAACATCAGGCAGAAATGGGCACCAGGAACAGGGGGAGACGGCAAAGACCCCCTCATGCATCTACACGCACACGTGATGGTACAACCTGTTTCAGGGGGTGGGGAATTCCTCCCCTCAGCACACACAACTCTCTACATGGACTTCATAGTTTGCCTTTTTTTTTTTTTTATCCTTGCCTTATGATTTCCAACACTAAGCACGGCGGGTAGTTTAGGAGCTAAAATAAGTAACCTGCTTTGAAATAGGAGAGAAGAATACGTTCATGTGAATGTACGAATTTATTAAGGTCAGGGTTGGGTTTTGGGGAGAATGACAGGGGTCTGGCAAATATTCCCTCTGGGCCAATTCCATCATGTTTTTCCTCCTTTGCATTTGACCCTCTACAGCTCAGGATAACCTGGCACACAGCAGTGGGGTTTTACCCGCGCAGAGGCCTAGGTGAGTGAGTTTAGGTGAGTGAGTTTAGGTGAGTGATTTCAGAAGGAAAAACTTCTTCCCAGCCCAGGCCATCCCATGGGAGCCAATTCCCGAGCAGCGCGGGAACACCTCAGGCTTCCAATCTTTCCCAAACTCTGCCAGGATACCCCGAGTCTTTGTGATCCTACCAAACGTATGTCACGCTTCCTCAACTTAATAACAGATGTCCCAGGACAGACAGCTCTTGAGGTCAGGGATTTTTTTTTTTCTTCTTTTTATTTTTTTTTTTACTGTTGTCTTTTTGCTTCCCATTTGGAAGGGGCGGGAGAGTCACAGCACAGCCCCCAGAGCTGCCTGCCCGGCCACCCCTTGCCCACCTCCCCGGCCAGTGGCCCCAGAGCCCTGCAACTGCGAGCGCTCTGTTTATCTTACACAAGTGTTCCCTGAATGAGGAAAAATAAATAGAAAACGCAAACATATGACTCTCCTTAGCACAAAACCTCTCCACCTCCTCCTTGTCTTCTTTTTTTTTTATTTTTTATTATTATTATTTTTTTTTCCCTCCTCCTCTGGCGACATAAAAAGAGGCTGCGTCTGCCCCTGTTGAATGTAAATGCCTTTGAAGTGGAACTAATCATTTCAAGGATAGTTTGCGTTGTCCTAACAACGCAGCTGAATTGCGAAGCCCTGCTTTTTGTTGAAGATATGTTTTCTTTCTTTCAGCCCAACCTGATGATGATATACTGCTTTCACGCTCTGTCCTCCCGCATCGTAAATCTCCGCTGCCGCCTTCCCGGCCCGAACTCCCCCACGCCAGCGGGGGACCGGCTGTGGGCCCCCCCCCTGCCCTGCTCCCCTCTCTGGGACAGGCTGGACCAGGTCGAGCCCCGGCTGCGGTGCCACTGGGGAAAGCAGCCCCCAGTGTTCACAAAAGGGGGGACACAGCCCTCAGGGAGGAGCAGGGCAGCCAGCCCTGAACCCCTCCATCCATCCCTCCATTCATCCCTCCATCCTTCTATCCATTCCTCCCTCCATCACTCTCTCCATCCTTCTATCTAGCACTCCATCCCTCCCTTCATCTATATATCTACCCCTCCATCCATCCCTCCATCCCTCCACCCTTCTATCCATCCCTCCCTCCATCCTTTTACCTTATGCCTCCATCTCTCCCTCTATCCATCCTTCTATCCATCCCTCCATCCTTCCATCTGTCACTCCCTCCCTCCTTCTACCTATCCCTCCATTCCTCCCTCCATCCTTCTATCCCTCCATCCCTCCATCCTTCTATCCATTCCTCCATCCTTCCCTCCATCCTTCTATCCATCCCTCCCTCCATCCTTCTATCTGTCACTCCCTCCATTCTTCTACCTATCCCTCCATCCCTCCCTCTCTGGGTACCCTTCATCCCCCTACCCCAGGCATCCCATATATACCCCTCGTCGTGTCCCTCCAAGCATCACCCCCGGGCCCTCCTGGCACCCTCCCCCGGGCTGCCACCCTGCCCTGGCCCCGCAGCTCCCGTTAATGCCATTAGTGACAGCGTTTGGGTTTCAATCAGGGCTCGGTGACACTGCGGGGCTGCAGCGGGTGCCTCAGACATTCAGGTCAAGCAGTGCAGCCTTGGGTTTCACGGTCAAGGCTACTGGGAGGCAACCTCGGAAATGCCCTCCTGGAACGGACAGACAGACAGACAGATGCGCACAGCCAGTGGGTAATCAGGGAGCGATCACCCTGAGGTTCCCTGCCCAGCAGTGTGGCTTTTCTGAACAACCTGCCCTCCTCAACTTCCCTGGGCTGGATGCTTTCCCTACCAGGTCCCATTCCTGGCCAGGATCTCTGTGGTGGGGCAAGTTCTGGGTTAACTCCCCCCCCAGCAGGTGTTTGCCATCTGACAACTCTTTTTTTTTAAGAACACAGAAACATATTTTATTTACTGCCTCCTATAAATTATTTACTAGCAGGGCTGAGGTAATTCCATTAAAGCCACATGGTTTGTTTATACCAAATAGTTATCTGGGGACCACTTTTTAGCCACACGGGTGCCAGAGAGCGGGGAAAGAGGGGGTCAAGAGGAACTGGCTGCTGGAGAAATGGGCCTCAGGAAGCAGCACAAGAACAGAATGGAAAGAAATAGCTTTGCCCCCTCTGCTTACAAGGCTCCACAAACACAGGAACAGCCCTCTCCCAGGTGGGAGCCAGTAATGGGGCTGGGACCAGCCCTGGTTCATCCCTCCCTGCCCCTGAGCTGGACCAAAGATGGGGCACAGGGTGGCAACCATAAGCCACCCTGAGCTGTGTCAGCATTTCCCAAGAATGGCCCACTCCCCTGGGAGAGCAGTGGGGTACCAGCAGCAATGCTCCCCACCGTGGTGGCCATGGGACAGCTCTGCTGTAACCCATACGTGCCCTCCACAGAGCCACAGTGGGGACATCCTAAGGCATTATGGTGCCCAGCATGGGGTGGTGAAGGGGTCTGGAGGCAGCCCCGAGCTCTCCCCCCACCCTGGAGCCCCCCCAAAGAATGCAGCTCTTCCTTCTCCAGCTCCATCTGTCCACACAGACACCCAAACCCATAGGTTTAGGACCTCTGTCCTATGCTCCTGCAAACTCAGCTGCTGGGGACAAGGTGGCTTCAGCACCCATGGTCCCCACACTCATCCCCTCCGGGCCTTTCAAAGCAACCTGTGACAACCCCTCAGAGAAGATGAACACCCAAACCCATGTACGCTCCCCAGGGGGGAGAGGAAAGAGATGCAAAAGAGTGAGATAAAGGAGAATATTCCAGGTGAACATCAAGAAACTGTTTGCCCTCAGAAAGTGGTACATTAGCAACCATTACCAGTCTAGTAGCGTCTTCCCTTAGAAGAAACTCCCAAAGTTTCCCCATTTGCAAGGGTGTAAAGAAGTTGGAAAGCAAATTGTCAACTCCAAAGAGGCAGCACTACTGACGTTTTTATAGTTATTTAAACAAAGAACTCAATCACACACAGGTACCTTTCCTGCAGCTGGAGTTCTCTGCCTTCCCCTTCTGTTCCCTTCAAGCCCACAACTCCCCTCAATCCCCTGGAGGTAACTCGGGGTCTGTGAAGAAAGGAGCAGAAATTGCAGCTCGCTATTTCACCACCAGAAAGATGTAATAATGCTTCTAATCAGCGAACTTGAATATTTTAAATTTGCTTTAATTCCTTCAAGCAAACACTTCATTTGCACACGGATTCGGTCACACTTGGTTGGCATTTTCCTGCCCAAGTAGTCTGGGCTCGAGAATGTTAATTTGTTCTTGGTAGAACATTTTATATGTAGAGCATGGAAAACTTGTTTGGGTATATATTAAACCAAGGTGGGGCTGATTAGTGTGGATACACCAGCTCCTGGGATCTCTGAAGATCCAACCCAGATGTGGAGCGGGTGCCTGCCAGCCCTCCCTGCACTGTCCCACTGCCCCGGTGGCAGACAGGCAGGAGAAGTCCTGTCATGGGAATTGAGGTGGGGTTTTTTGTGTGATACCTCTGGGCTTCACAGTCACCTCAGAGCAGCTGAGCAGCTGATGCTTCAGCGTTTCACCTTGGTAGGCAGGTAGACCCAGCCATAAGTGCTTCCTGGCTGCACGTCTTGTCTCACAGGACTTTTCAGAGCTTTTAAAAGTCAGATTTAATGGCACTATTTATAGAGCAGACACTGGGCAGACACTCTTTCTGTGTCAGCTCCTCCAGGTCCTCTCAGACATGAGCTGCTGTACTGGAGGCTGAGATTTTTTCTCTAAGAGGACAGCCCATGGCAGCAGACCCTGTCTTTGCTCGTCAGCAGCACCCACTGCCTGATGCCCAGGAGAGACCCAGGGGTGCTGGAGGGACTCATGTCTTGGGAATGTGAGTTCACACCTCCTGATTTGTAAGTTAAGCTTAGAAATCACACAGCTCTTTCTGAAGAATTTATTTGGTCCTTTTAGAAATGTATGACTTTTTTTGACCCTGAAAGCAGAGAAACCAATATATGGCCCAGAACTATAGAATGGTTTGGGTTGGAAGAGACCTTGAAAACCACCCAGTCCCACCCCCTGCCCTGGGCAGGGACACCTCCCACCACACCAGGTTGCTCCAAGCCCCATCCAGCCTGGTCTTGAACCCCTCCAGGGATGGGGCAGCCACAGCTTCTCTGGGCAACCTGGGCCAATGTCTCACCAGCCTCAGAGTGAAATTTTTTTCCTCAGATCTAATCTAAAACTCCCCTCTTTCAGTTTGAAACTGTTCCCCCTTGTCCCCTGCCTCCCCTCCCTGATCAAGAGTCCCTCCCCATCTTTTATGGAGCCCCTTGAGGGACTCCAGGTCTCTCTAAGGGGCTCTAAGGTCTCCCCAGAACCTTCTCTTCTCCAGGCTGAACCCCCCCAACTCTCTCAGCCCCCCCTCCCAGCAGAGGGGCCCCAGCCCTCCCAGCATCTCTGTGGCCTCCTCTGTCCCTGCTCCAACAGCTCCATGTCCTTCCTGTGCTGAGAACTTTATGGTAACCCCAACAAAACTCAAAGACTGGCAATATCATAACTCCTTTCTCAAGTACTGTCATAAGAAACCAGGTTTCTTTGTTTTGTTGAGTGTATCTGTGACACTTGCTGTTGCTGGTGGCAGACATAGAAAATACATTAAGGATTCACGATGGTGAAAACCTGAAATATCTGCATTGCTTTAGGGGTTGGATCCCCAAAATCAGGAGCTCCAGCTGACTCCAGCGGCCTTCACCGGGCACATACAACCATTCAGAAGGGCAAGCAGGCTGCTGGGGTTTTGCATGAACGTTCACATCCTCCAAGGGACGTGTTGGGTCCTGGGCTGGGAACAGACACAGCGTTTGAGCCAAGGGACAGGTTTCCCTGTGCTATAAGCAGGTGAGATGCCATGAGCATCCCTGGCTGCAGGGCCCCTGGACCCACTTCCACCAGCACCAGATCGACTCCTAAATCTCCTGAGATGAAATACTTAAAGACAGAAGTTACACCAGTTCACCTCTGCTTTCATTTAAAAGAAATCTACTTTTTAATATCTTAATAAGTACTTGATTTCTCCAGCCACATCCCCTTAGGAACCCTGGAAATTGTTTATGGAAACTGGTAACCCCACTACTCTTTAATAAATGTCATACCCAGTTGCCAAACAAGATAACAAAAAAGGGATTGTGCAGGAGTTGCCAAAGTGTTTGAATATTTCTTTTAGAGAATTCCCTCTAAGGCTTGAAAATACACGCAAAGCAGCCACTTTTTATGATACGAAACGGCGATGTAAAATATGTATATTTTGGGCCACATGTGCTTTTGTTTTTCCTCTCTTCATATCATTTTCCCCAAAACTATCCTGAAGGGAGTTTGAAATTCTCACCCAGCCCTTCACCGCCTCTTCGTTGACCAAGTTCAGCCAGAAAAGAGTCAGCAATGAAAAAAAACCAAACCAAAACACACCCCCCCCCCCCCCACAAAAAAAAAAAAAAAAGTAAAAACCTCAACTTGAAGCGTCCTGGGATAAACATTAAAAGGTTTGTGAGACAAAAGAGCGCAAACAGCATGTAGTATGAGAAAGGCTTAATGCTCAAAGATACACCCTTCAAAATTAATACACCCTTCGTTTGCTGGAGCTGCAAAAGCAGCTGCATTAACATTTTTGGGCAGCCCAGCACCTCCAGGACTCGCCTGAGCAAATACTTCAGATGTGTTTTCTTTTGTGATGCTCCAGAAAGGCAACTTTTACACTGCATCAAGAGCAGATTCTCTTCAGAAAATGTGATGTGAATCCCAATAAGCAAAATGAAGGGAAAAAAAAAAAAAAAAAAAAAGTTTAAATGAGAAAAAAGAAGAAGGAGGTAATTTGCTTTTGTTTCCATTTAAATGGGGTTAGATTCTGATCAGGGGCAGTGATCCAGGACACAACTTTTCTAGGCGTATGATACAGTGAAATATCACTGCAGTGGGCTGGGAAGGCATTGCTTGGGATTTTTTTTGGTTTTGTTTTTGTTTTTAATGCTGAAAAAGACTTAGATCTCAGCCCTTAAAGAGTGATGCTCATCCTCCCATTAGAGGAGCTGCTGAACCACAGTAAAAACATTTTAAGGCCAGAAGGGGAGTCCCATCGGATCTCGAGCAGACTCCACTCTCCTGGATAACACCTATTAAGTGGTGATGCCACGGATGCAGGGATGCACCCCAGCCCCATGTCCCCCAGCCCCACACCCTCCTGACGAAGCTGTTTCGTAGCACCAACCTCCAGTGAGGCATTTGAAATCCCATTCTTAATATATTTATTTTCCTTTTTTTTTTTTTTTTTTAATAAATAAATCTCCTCTCATTCAAACACTCTCAGCTTGAGGTAGCTGGGTATATTACTACGCCTGTCAGGGAGATGCTGAGAATAATACGGGCAAAAAGGCTGGGGCTGCTCCTGGTCGGGGCTGTGGCAGGGAGCACAAAGGGGCTGGTGGGGGGGCGAGGGGGGCACAGCCCGGCGTTTCCCCTCATCTACCTACCTACGTGTCTAATCGCTGGTGAAAAAGGCTGCAGCAAGGCAGCTCCGGGCTGGATGACACCAGGGGAGCTTTGAAGTCCTCTCCATTGGTTCCACCCTGCACCTCAGACAAAGCAGGCGGCCGCGTCGTCATCCCCCCCCCCCAAAATGTCACACTCTGCCTGCACCGTGCCATGGTGGCAATGCTGGGCATCCACCTCAGCACCATAGGTCCCCATGCCAGCCCCGTGCAGCCCCCACCTCGGCAACAATGAATGCATCCACAGCAACCAGGACCTATAGCAGGAGAGACCTTTCCAGGCCACAGTGGTCCCCACCTCTCCCCAAGGCTCTCCCCAACCTGGTGATGCTGGGCACCAGCAGGTGAAAGCAGCTGCCAAGCTCTTCCAAAGAGCTGTTGAGCTCTTCTAGACGTTGCACCAGGATGGAGATATGCACCTTCTGCAGGCTCACGTCCTGGGGGAGGAGAACGGGCCCACAGCCAGGGATCCATCCTGACACACATCGTCCATCCTTCTCCCCAGGTAGCCAGTGGTTTCATGCTCTAGGATTTACCTCCCAGAATAGCAGGCTGAAGGAAGGAAAAATAAATAAATAAAATAAATCTTCACATCACTGACTAACCTTTAACACTGTCAATCTACCTGTTCCTCTTCCAAACTGAAAAATTACAAGTACCCACCATAAATATTTTCAAAAGGTGAAACGAAGATCAAAGCAATATACAAAACAGCTCCCTAATTTTGCTGTGTTTTATTTGTTTTACTCAAGCATCATAACGGCATCAGGAGGCAGGCTGTGATGATTTTTAATGATTCTGTCATTCCAGTGCTGTCCCAAATCTTTCTGTGCATTTTATTTTTAAATGTTTCCTATTATGGGGCAACAAAGAGCTATTCATTCTGCCTAGCACAAACCTTAGTTTTGATTAAGCACTTCTGGTAACCATTTAGGGTGCTAAAATCTATCATTGCATTTAATTATCCTTGGTTTTTTATAGTCTTCTTTATTGCTCATTAAATTACTAAAGATGCTTCTGCGGTTTGTTCTTCAGGAAGGATCCAGCGAGCGACATACGCTGGCGAAAGGTTGCTCAGGTTTCCTCAGCATCTGAAGCTGTCAGCATAAAATCACTGATTTTGTTTTATCAAAGGATAAGCAGCTCTTGTAAAACCCTGGCACTTTGGTCACCAAAGTAATAGCCACATAAAAGAGGCCTTTTAGGTATTAGGTTTGGTGAGCAGCATTATTCAAGACATTTGGAGAAACGTTTCGATAATTCAAAGCCGAGCAAATAATTTTGGGCTGTGAACAGGGATGTGAAGATATTTGTTTTCCCTGGGCCAAGCCATCCTTGATATCTTTTGTAGCTGATGCCATGAGCCCTGCAACCCACCTGAGTGTGTGACCAGGGGCTCCACCACCCATCACAGCTGAGCCCCCACCGAGGCAGCCAGAAGACCCATGTGCCAGTGGGAGCCCTTGAGGGTGCCAAAGCACTGGAAATACTGGCCACTGTCCCTGTACAACATGAAAAAATGGTCCCAAAGTAGCCCAGCCACGGATGCCATGAATAAGCATCCCCAGGGGTGGTCCCTGTGTCCAACCTCAGCCCCAGTAGCCTCTGGTTTGACCACAACACATCATTCCGACCCCAAATCACAGAAATAAGTGGTGACCCTTTGGGCAAAAACCCCACTGAAAAAGCACATAGTTCATTTTTATTACCATTACTCTTTTATAACTTCTTTTCCCCTACCCTCCCGATGCTCACGGCTCATTATCCCCTCCTGGATTCCTCGTGCTGGGACCCCGTTGCCCTCAGCGATGCTGTGGTTGGAGCTGGGGAGTGTTTGCTCCTCCTGGACCTGCTTCCCCATCCCGCTGGGATGCCACAGCAAGGGTGGCTGTGTCAGAACGGGCTTGCATCGCTCGGGGCAAGGTGGGACCCAAACAAGAGAGGTTTTGCAGTCTCACAGTAATAACAAAGACAGAGCAAAGCCACAAACCCCCAGTAAATTCTCCACAGACAACACCCTTCTGAAAACCTATCCAGAAACACAGGGTCTTCCCCACGCTCCTTCACCAAGAGGGTGATTTCTTCACTGAAAGGGTTATTTTCTTTAACACAAGACTTATCAAGCTCAGGGCAATGGTGGAATCACCATCCCTGGAGGTATTTGAAAACTGGGCAGATGTGGTGCTAAAGGACATGGTTATGTGGGGGTTTCAGCAGTGTTGGTTGATGGTTGGACTCAATGACCTTAAAGCTCCCTTCCAATCTATACAATTCTGTGGTTCTACGACTGACACCAGCAGTATGAAGCATCCTCACAGCCCCTTCCAGCTGCCCCAAAAATCAAGGTGTCTCTCCTGCCCCAGCCAAAGCCAGGGCAGCAGCATTTTGGCAGCACAGCGTAGCCTGAGCCAGTAGGGCTTGCTTGACATCAACTTTTGCAGCTTGGTGAGCTTCAAAACCAACGTGTGCTCTATTTCTGACATGTTTTTATTCCTTCACCTAGTCTGTCAAGTCAGAGAAAAAACATGTTCTTAAAGTACGTGGTTATATTAATTCAGTAATAAGATTACCAGCTGATGCAAGGACAGAATAGTGGTTTTACCTCTGTTTGGGTATTTTATGCAATATTGAAGCCACATTGGTATTTAAACATTAAATTACACTGTGTTTTTATAATCTCAAATGAAAGCTATTCAGTTAATTCTCTGAGCTTCATTATGTTCTCAAATACCCTTTAAACTGTTCTTATTCTGAACGATATTTATTTAACTATGAAACCATGAGCAGCCCATGTGAATACAGCGGGGATTTCCCCTGTTCATAAATTTATGCACTCTACCTTTTATCAGCTTAGCAAATAACATGACTCAAAGGTTTTACAGGTTTCCTCTTTCTCAGCTGTTACTTTTTTGCAGGAGGTTGTCTTAGATTTCCATTTAAGCCACCTTCCAGCCACATCCCAAGCCCCAGCAGTTGTCAGTCACAGCTTCCACGGGGCAGGATCTGCTGTGGCTTTAGGAATCCCGTGTGTGTGGACTGGAGCTCTACACACCACCAGGGTAGGGAGACACTCATCCTCCTGAACACAAGGCTCTCAGAGTGGCAGGTATGTGAGATGCTAGATGAGGTGCTGGCATCTCACATGCCACCTTCTACATGGGCTGTTTTAAGTTTAGCTGTTCGGATGCTGGACCAAATATGGACCAAAACCCTCTCATCCTCACACAGGTGAAACAACTCCCTTCCCTCTACTTGTTTCTCTGAAATCAGCTGTCCATAAATAATATAAATAATTATATCATATAAACAATTATTTTCCCATCTCTGCTATCAAAATGGTTTGACTGAGCAATGAGAACATCATCTGAACTGCAACGTCCATCATCTCAGTATTTTGCCATGTGCCAACACAATCCCTTTTACACCTCCCACTGGGACTGTAGAGGTGGTCACTCTGAACAGCTAGGCTGACCCAGGGTGAAGTGGGTTCAGAGGGACCAAGCCACGCTGGTTTCAATGCATCTCGTGGCAGGGATGCTCAGCTCATGCTGCAGTACTTTCCATCACTGCAGGGCACACCTCCCGTGTCAACGAAACATCAAAAAATAACAAACCCAAGATGAAAACGGAAGAAAGTAGGTGAGGAGACAGGAAAACATGAGGAAATGCCCTTCAAGGTTCATCCATGTCTTGCCTATAACTGCAAAACCAAACCCAAGACTGCTCTGAATGGTCCTGCTCTGCTCCCTTCCCTTTGGACCCCATGTCCTCAGAGCCTCTGGCCACCTTCAGAGCCTGAAAAGCACAACGAAACAATTAGCCACACTCCATAAAGATTCCTCCATCCAACCACCCACAGCTCTCCCCAGCATCTGGAGGACACCAAAAACTGGGCTGGCAGGAGACCAGCACAGACTGTCCCCACCAGCTGTGGTGGCAAAGTTCAACAAAGCAAAGGTCCAAGAGAACACCTCCAAAAGTGGGAGCACCAAGCAGTCAGAGCTTTGTTTCTTTCACCAAGACACCAGCAATCAATCCCCAAATCAGGGTCAGTGGGTGTAGGGACACCACTGAGCGTCCCCAGTCATCCCCCTGATGGGTATCCCTGATCCCTCCTGATCTCCCAACTACTAATCCAATCTCCCCCCCAGCTGCTGCAGGACTCTGGTCTTTCCTCCTCAGCTACTCCCGTCTGCACCCTCACTGTCCTCCAGCCATGCACAAAGTCCCACCTACAAAATATCTTCTGCTCTGTCCTCCCTGGAAGGTGGGTGCTGCCAGGAGCTGGGCAGCATACATAGTCAGGGGGCAGGCAGACCCCCAGCCTGGGCAGGACCCTGCTGTTGGGGGACTCCAGGTACAGAACAGGTCACAGGAGGATGCCAAGGCCATACGTTCTTCTCCACCATGGGCCAGAAGGAGAATATGGGTGGAAGCTCCTATCCGGGTGGAAAAGCTGCATCCAGCTCTGGAGTGCTCAGAACAAGATGGACATGAGCTTGTTGAACTGGGTCTACAGGAGGCCACAGAGATGCTGGGGGGGCTGGAGCCCCTCTGCGGGGAGGAGAAGCTGAGAGAGTTGGGGGGGGTTCAGTGTGGAGAAGAGAAGGCTCCAGGGAGACTTTAAAGCCCCTTCCAGTCCCTAAAGGGGCTCCAGGAAAGATGGGGAGGGTCTCTTGATCGGAGGGGGGAGCAGGGAGCCATAGGATGAGGGGGAACAGTTTTAAACTGAAAGAGGGGAGATTTAGATATTAGGAAGAAATTCTTTGCTGTGAGGGTGGTG
>BJBW01007337.1:50823-92538 GCA_004320125.1 Scolopax mira
GGGGCTTGGAGCAACCTGGTGTGGTGGGAGGTGTCCTTGACCAAGGCAGGGGAGTTGAAACTCAATGATCTTTAAGGTCGCTTCCAACTCTAACCATTCTATGATCCTGTGATAATCTGAGCTTTCATGGAGGGGACGTGCCAGGTTGGATCCTGGCCCAAAGCATTATGCACGGCTCTATGAGAGAAAAGGACTCGGTGCTCCAGACAAGCACTGGTATTTTTATTTCCCCCAGCAAATTATTTAAACTTGGGCCAGAAAAGGATCCAAACATCAAGGGAGGTAACGGAAAGGTGAGAGGGCGAAGCAGGGGAAG
Source organism: Scolopax mira (assembly GCA_004320125.1). Lineage (NCBI taxonomy): Eukaryota > Metazoa > Chordata > Aves > Charadriiformes > Scolopacidae > Scolopax > Scolopax mira. Next base: position 51,140 of record BJBW01007337.1, read on the forward strand.
CAATGTCACCACCTCCAGAGCCGTGCGAGCTGCTCCTGGGAGCTGGAAAGGACCTTCTACACCACAGACAGACAAACCTCACCGCTCCGAGGCCGAAGGGTGGGCGAGGAGTAATCTCCCTTCCCAAGAATGTTTGCCCTCTAATCGCAATGCATTATGAGCTAAAGCAGTTCCATAATGAAGCAATAAGACCCAATGAGGTTGATGTTATCATAGGATAATTGGCCATGTCAGGCAGCCAGATGCCTCAAGGCAAAAGCAAAAGCTGTTTAACGTACCAAGAAGGTCAATCAGCAGATAATGTCCATTTCCTCTGAATTTATTGCCACTGTATCGGCCAGTTCATTGAAGGAGCTTTCAATAATTTCATCCCTGATGGTATGTAAATATACTTGTACTCATGTTAAAAATGCTCCAGGGTTGTCACAGCATCTAAGAAGTTCTCCAGTTTTTAAAAAATAAAAAGGCGAGGCAGCCTGATTGTGGACTCAGAGAAGCCAAGCAGTAATTACTACAGGAGGGACCAACAAATGAGGCTGCTGAAAGTCTCATCTTGATGAAAATTTCAGGTAACCAACGCATTACTGCAGTCCCAGCCATCAAAACAAATGCAAGTTGTGCATGGAAACCCCCTGCCAGATGGTCATGGCAAGAGAGAAGTCACTGCCCCTAATCCAGTGCCCAGGGGCTGCTCCTCAGGGAACCATGGGGAAAGTGGTCTGGCATCACCCTCACCCCAGCCCTACATGGGGCTGCCACAGGCACCCAGAAGATGTGAAAAGCCTCTGGAGACTGTGTGTATTTAAGAAATGTGTAGATATGGCACTGCAGGGCATGCTCTAGTGCCTGAGATTGTTGGGTTGTGTCTGTGGGGTTTGTTTGGGTTTGGGTTTTTTTGTGGTTGGACTTGGTGATCTCAAAGGTCCTTTCCAACCCTGAAGACTCTGTGATGATTCCCTCCTTCATCTAAACTGATGGTTACCACCACCTGACAAGCCCCCGGGTAAATTGCTTCCATCTCCTGGTCTTCTCCAGTGGGTGGGCAGAGCCAGGGCTGAACTTTGCAATTACATGCTCCAGCACAGAGCGATTTGCTTGGAAACAGGTAGCATGAGAAAGAGAGACGGCGTGGCCAAAAACCAGGCATCTGGTCTGATTAAACCATTCAGACAAAAGCCACGTCCCCTCCAACCCGGATAAAAGGGCTTTTTTCCCCCTTCCTGATATCAATAATCTTGAGCGATCCAGAAATTCCTCAAATAAAACACCACAGAGGCTCTAATTCAGCATGGAAGTTGGATCTTCTAATTGTATTAGGGATTTATACACCGAGTTAGTAAAATACCACATGGCCCCTGTGATGCAGGCTGGCTTTACCTCGGCAGGCTGTGTAAGCTGCTAACAGCAGACAAGGTCATAACACGTCTCCTTATCTCTGCTTTATGTTCTGCATCCCGGTCCAGCTTTTACCACATGTCATCCAGCAGAGAGATTGGATGTACTCGCTAACCTCTTGCCTTCTCAGAGGATTCCCATCACCAAGACTCGCAGCAGAAGCCTTCAAAGGCATTATTGCCTCTCTGGGTTTCAAGCTGCCAGTCAGGGGTTGTCCTGGGTGCAAACCATATGCTAAATATCGCTTCCAGCAAGCAGGAAGATCCTCCTTGTAAGAGGTGTCCGGCCTCCACAGACCCCAGGGGTGGGAGCTACCCTGAATTGCCCCAATAAAACCAATAAATCAAACTTGTCCACTCATATATACCCCTTGTTTTGGGCTCCGTGGTGGCCACCCCTGCTTGAGGCCATCTGTGCAGCTGCTCCATCACCTTTCCCAGTGGTGGCACAAGCCCGTGAACATGTGGCATCTCGAACATGGTTCCTGTGCCATTTCCAACTGCTGCCAGTCAAACCAGATGGAAATCAATAAGGACAGGCTGGGCTCTCCCCTCCTCATTAGTCATTTCTAGCCTGACACAATACGCATCAGCCCAGCAAACAACTTAATGCAAGCAACCAGAGCAGAAATCCAAACAGTGCATGCTCTTGCTCAGCCTAAGCAAATCTTTTAAATATATTGAATAAATAAGTAAAATAAATGGGCTGACCCAAGAAAAGGAAAAGGGCAAGTAAGGGAGGACACCCGCTCTCAACTAAACCTCCAGATCTCTCCACCAGCTCCCCTCCAAGCCTACCTTTGCCCACCTGAGGCCACACAACGTGCCCCAAGGAGGGGACAACACGAGGACAGGGACCACAGCTGCCCGCCCCAGAGAGCAGGTTTCCTGCATAAACTCCTGCCGGCAGCTGGATGTTGTTTTTCAGCTTGGCTTCAGGAGTTGCCATCGTTTCCCAGGAGCAGAACCCTGCACTCCTCTTAAATTAGTCCCCTCCAGGTGTCCCTGCTCAGTCTCGCCCCATGACCACGTCCATCTGAAGGGCAGATACCGCGGGTGGAAAATTTTCCAGGTTTCCAGGAGAGGGGTAGGTGACTCTATTTTTTCTTTTTTTTAAAATTTTTTTTTGTTTCTCAGGAAGGCAATCCAGTTCCACAGGGTAAAATAAGCTTGAATGTTTGATCCAGAAGCAGTTTCTCACCAACACACTCCAAATAGAGAAAATAATGACAAAGGCAGGGAGCAACCATTCTGTCACAGCTGCACTACCGGCTTCCAGCCGGCCCCCTGCGTTAACTGCACACATTCACTTTATGAAATCACCACAGCCAGCTATAAATGATGCATGAAAATTAAATGAGAGAACTCCAACCAAGGCATGAATCCCCGGCCACATGGCTGGGTCGGGCTCGGGGAGGGTGGCAGAGGGGCAGACAAAGCAGAGACGGACAGAGAGGGAAACCAAAACAACCTCCCCAGCACTCTGCTTTTGGAAGCCAAAGCTGCTCTTCAGGATGTGGTTCAAAAAGCATCGGTATGAAAGGTATAAATGCCCCAGAACCGGGGGAAAGTCAGGCTTTATCCAAAGCACAAGGTATGTTCAGGGAGAGCCCCTTTAAATTGAGATTAATTTTAAGGAGAGGTCTTTTCCATGGCTAGGGGTTTGCTTAGATGTACCAAAAGCCCTGGTGCAGCCACGCAGCAGTGAGCAAGGGTGGCACGCAGGACCCAAGGGATGCCACATAGGACCCAGAGAATAACATACAGGACCCAAGAGATGACACTGAAGACCCAAGGGGTGGCACGCAGGATCCAGGGGATGGCATGTAGGACCCAAGAGATGGCACATAGGACCCAAGGGATGGCACGCAGAATCCAGAGGATAACATGCAGGACCCAAGAGATGACACTCAAGACCCAAGGGGTGACACACAGGACCCAAGGGATGACACACAGGTCTGGTCCACGTGCCCAGTTAAGACTTAATGACTGCATGTGGTCTTAGCCAGTGCCCCATCACTCCTGCTCCTTCTTGACAGCCATAGTCTACTACATTTCTACTACAGCACTGTGCATAAAAGCATGAATGTGGGACATTTCTAGAGGAGGACCATTATCCTAACTGGTCCACAACTACCTGTCTATTAGAAAGAACCCAGACTAGGGCAACTCTTCCAAAACTAGGGGTTGCACCTTGAATCCAAGCCAAGGTAGCTCTTGGGAGGGCTGCCAGTCCAACAGAAAATCCCCTGCCTACACCAGGATTTAGAGCCATTGGCTCCTCAGAAGCAGGAAGGGGAGATCAGAAGAAGAAATTCCAGGAGATGCTCTTCCAGGGTTTGTATTATTTAGCGTTGGTGTGCAAATGGCTGGTGGACAACACATCCTCTCCAGAGACTGGGCAGAAAAGCATAACCCCAATGTAAGACTTTCTCATTTGCTCCTAAACCTCAGAAACTGCTGAGCCAGAGAAGGACAACGGCAAGAGATCAGAGCTACGAATGCTTTGCAGACACAGGACTCGAAGAGAAGCCTAAGTAGGGGGCAGAGAAGCACCTAAGCTGAATCTTACCCACCAAAGCCTGGGATTCCTTACACAAGCACAGCTTCAAATGAAGCCCACAGGCTGTTCTCCCATAACATCTGCAAAACTAAATTGCTCTAATTGCTCTAAATGAAATACCCAAACCCTAGACCCTAATCTGGCTGCCTAATACTCTTGCTTGGTTGAAAATAAGTCTTGTGAAAGCAACCAGCTGGGACGGAGCTTATCAGACAGTAGCACAGAGCAAGAAGGGGTCTCACCCCACAGCCCAAGCCTGGGGGACCCCCTCTGACCTTCCAAACTCCTTTCCCTGGGGCCATAATGAAGTCTCCAAATTCCCTGCCTGGGCACCCCCTTTACAGGAGTGACGTTGGACCAATTTCCTTAAAATCTACACATCTCTGTGACCATCCTTCCGTGGGATGGCCAGCGCAGGGCTGGTCCTGCCGACCCCTCCTGCCCCAAGGATGTGGGAAGGGCGCACCCTGTTTCCCCCCTACCTTTACAAGCCGTGCCTGGGAGAAGCAGAAAAACGTCATAACACAAACAATAAATAGCCATCATCATAATTTAAGATTCCTGCTGACTGCATAACATGGGTGGCGGCCAAAGTTGTGGTGCCTGGAGTTACACAGCCAAATAAAGAGCCGGGCTCTCGGGGTGCTGCCTCCCAGCAATAAAGGGAGCTGACAATCAACGGGAGGGAAAAGAGGACGAGAGAACACGCACACACATCCCAACAGCGAGGCCAGCTTTAGGACTTTAAGGACTTTAAAAATGTCCTTCACCTTTTCCTTGCATACATTAAATAAACCAACCGCATCCAAAATGCTCACTGACACACAAGAAGACAGCAGCGTGTATATAAAAGCATGGAGAATATATACCATTTAAAAAAAAACCACCAGGTGGATATTAGGGTTGGGTTTTGGGTTTTTTTTTTGGTACAGAAAATACGTTTTTATGAGAAAGCAATTTAGGAACTATCAAGTATTTTCTTTTTTTTAACTCCCAAAATATTTAGTTTTCTTCAAACACTCCAGATAATATACAGGTTGAATTGTCTGGAAAATAATCAGTTGCCAAAAATAGCCAACAGAGTTTCATGGTTTTTTTCTTTCCCCATGAAAAACAAAGGATAAACTCTCAGCAAACTCTAACTTGCAGAGAGATGGGGCAGTGCTGATGAAACAGATAGCTTTCTAACTGCTCTTTTAATACTCCATAAAATGTGCTGAGCTGAAAAAAAAAAGCAACCCCAAATCACAACCCAGAGTCTCATCTCGGGAAGTATATTAAAACCAGACAGACAGAGACATGCCAGCTTTGTTTTAGTGTCCCTCCAAAAATGAGTTTTGGCTTCCTGAAGCTTTCAGAGTGCTCTTTTGCCTCTCTCTCTGTCCCCAGCCAGCACACGCAGTTACATCGGTCCCACCGGCCACATCACAAGCCCTGACCCAGGCTTGTTTGCTCTCAGCTGACACGACACATCCCAACACACAACGGCTGCAGAAAACACAGTTTCCCTTAAAAAAAATAAATCATATTCTCCTCTCCATGAACGCGATGCAGCTTTAAAAAGAGAAGATGCGCCGTGGTGTACCGCATCGGCGGGAGGGAAGTACTCAGAAACAGCAGCATGGCCTCCTCTCCTGAGCCTGTGAACCTTCCAGTTTGCTGTCCCAAATGCCACTGCCCCAACTGTCCCCAGCCTGGCTGCCCCAGGGTGCTGCCAGGTTCTGGAAGCTGACTGGGAATTGACTGGGTAGTATTTCCAAATAGCACTTTGCTAGAAGAAATTAAATCTATTACTTATTATTTTAATTGTTATTATTATTTGTATTATTCCTATTCTTTTTTCACTATCATTATTTGTGTTATTCCTATTATTTGTGTTATTCCTATTATTTTATCCTTTTATTCCTGCTAACAACTTGCAGCGCCTCCGCTTACCACCGTCCCCCTGGACATTGCAAAACCCTAGATGGGAGGCTAAAAGTCTTTACAGGGATCCAGCAACACTAACTCTGCCAAAATTTGAGCTGTCCCAGGACTCATCCTGCATTCCCAGTACCCCTGGAGAGAGAACTGGGCCATCCCAGCTGCGTTTCTGAAACGAACTTCTAAAGACACTCAGGAAAGGGATGATGTACCCAGAATTGGACAGATCCATCGCCAAGAACTGGAATATCCCTCCTGGGTGCCATGTGAGCGCTTCACCCGGGTGCTGGGCTCCCTGTACAGCACCTCAGAGATTTGGGGAACCCTAACTTTCCGAAATCAGATCCCAGTGGCCCTTGCCGAGCACCTTCCATATGCCTTGGACCACAGGAATAGCCACATCCCCTGGAAACCCGGGAGGTGCAACCCCAGGAGGCCTGCAGCACCTTCATGGTGCTGACCCCCCCCCGCTCAGCACCCTCACCCCTCCGCGGGCACCCCCGGGGCACACTGCACCCCCCGGGGACCTTTTAAAGTCGTCGTCCCCCCCGCTGCCACCGGGCTCTCAGTGCCGTTCCCGAGAAGCCCCCCCCGCCGTATTAATATGCAAAGCGGCGAGTCAGCTAATCGCCCGAAATCGCTTCTTTCCCGAATTTTGCACTCCCGGGGCAAATGTAGCGGCCGGGGCCACACGTCGGGGCGTGGGGGGGGGGGGGGGGGGGTGTGTGTGATAGGTCGCAACCCCTCACACCCCCCCCCCTTCCCCCAAAAGCGGCGGTCGGAGGAGAGGAGAAGCGGCCGGACCCGACGGGGCGTCCTGAGGCCCCCGCCCGGCGGCAGCCCCGGGAACACGGTGGGGCTGGCGCCCGTCCCCGCGGGCAGCAGGGCCGGAGGCATCTCTCACCCATGAGTATCCTCCATGAGGGGCCGTGTCCAGCCATGCCATGCCATGCCATGCCATGCCATGCTATACCATGACATACCACCATGTGTCCTACCATGCCACACCATGCTACCATGTTCTACCATGCCATAGCATGCCCTGTTATACCATACCATACCATGCCATGTTGTGTCCCACCATACCATGCCCTACCATGCCATACCATGCCCTACCATACCATACCATGCCCCACCATATCATACCATGCTGTGCCCCACCAGACCATACCCTATTGTGCCATACCATACCATGACCTAACATGCCATACCATGCCCCACCATACCATGCCCTAACATGCCAAACCATGCTGTGCCCCACCATACCATACCATGCCATACCATGCCATGCCATGCTATGCCATTTGATACCATACCATACCATACCATGCCATGCCATTTGATACCATACTTATACCATGCCATGCCATACCATACTGTACTAGACCATACCATGCCATGCCCTACCATACCATGCCATGTCATACCTGTCTCACTCAGCCTGCACATGTCTGGGATCCCTGCATATGTCTGCCCATGAAGAAAAAGCATGCCATGCCATGCCATGCCATGCCATACTGTACCATACCATACTGTACCATGCCATGCCATATTGTACCTTACCATGCCCTACCATACCATGCCCTACCATACCATGTCCTACTATGCCCTGCCATACCATGTCCTACCATACCATGCTGGTCCCATTCAGCCTGCACCTGCCTGGGATCCCTGCATATGTGTGCCCACGCAGGAAAAGCAGCCTCCCTAAATCCCAATTTCGGGGATTAACTGCCACCGGAGTGGGGTGGAGGGCACCCGGGGCAGCAGGAGGACACCCATCACAGCTCTGCCAGGGGCTTCATCCCTGGATGGACAGCACAGGAAAGAAGTTGCACAGAGCTCGATGTGACACGGTGCCAACACCTGATGATGAGCAAGGATGGTTTTAGAAGCTGCTGCTCAGAGATTCAAGTCTCTTTCGATCCAGCAGACCCAGGCTTTTTTCTCTTTCAGAGGCACAGCCAGAGCCCATCTGTCCACATGGGCTTTAACCTCATGCAAGGACAGAGACGGGGCTCTCAGGACAGCTCTGGCTGGAGATGTTGCCTTCCAGGTGATCCTTTTTATTGCACCCATTTCAGTGCTTCTGGGGGGTGGGTGGTTTTCGTTGGGTTTTGTTGGGTTTTTTTTTCCCCTTCCAAGGTATCTTTTGCCAAGAAACCATTGGTAAGCAGGGTTTCTTGAGTAAATGCACCTACAGGCTTAAACTGCAGGCATTTAAAAAAGAAATAAATCAAAGTGTAAATATGTTATCATGCATACCTAGGGCCTGATCCTGTGGAGCTTTACTCCTGAGAATAATGCTTACCCAGGCAACTGCCTTTGAACTCAGCCAGACTACCTGGAAGAGCGGGGAGCATCTCATAAATACCTGATGAGGGGAAGCTCAGACCCTAGGCTGCCTTGGCCAAGGAGTAAAGAAATTTGGAAAAGGTATTACCTCTGTGGAGTTCTCACAACTTCTGGGAGCAATGGTGACTTCTGGTGTTATCCCAGTCTGACACCAGCCACCACTCACTGGTCCTCAGCCCTGGGTCCATCCCGTGCAGACACATCCTACACCAGCAGTTCAGGGGCCACCTGATTTCCATTCTGTTTTCCGTGGCCTTAATGTCTCGCTGCTGCTTTCACTCTGCAGTTCCTCTGTTCATAAAGAAAATCGTTTGGTAGATGGAAAAAAAAAAAAAAGCTGCTGTACAGCATTCTAGTGAGAACAAAAGGAGATTTGTCCCTCCCAGTTCCCTGGAAAGTCCCTTCCTAATGGAGTTCCTCAACTAGATGGATGACTCTCAGGCAGGCCAAGGTATATTGGCCACCCCACGACACACCATTGCTTCTCCTATTGCATACAAGCACAAAAATAGATACAAGGTTCCCTGATGCTGGGGTTGGTGGGAACTCCTGTTAGCAACAACCTCCAGCCTTAGACATCTCCTACAAAGTGGAGCCTCTGCCCAACCATGGATTAAGGAAGAGATGAAGATGTGTTAGATTAAGTTCCTCTGCTCTGGAACCCTTGGTGGGACAAGTCTGTTGGGGGAGCTCTGTGTTGCTGTAGACCTGCCTGTGATTCATCATCAAAACAAGCTTTTGAGAGAACAGGAAGGGCATCTTAATCAGGATGGCTATTGTCTGTAGCTGTTAGGTCAACCCATGACTGTTAGGTGTTCAATCAACAACATGAATCAGCCTCCATCAGTCTGGAGATGGACATTCTTCCTTCCACATGGAAAGTCAAGGAGAGCTGGATAACACAGCACCTATATATGGACTCAAAAGTCCCAGCCACTGAAGACAGTCAGTGGTACAGGGTAATGGAAAATAAATGAAATGCTTCAGAAAATAAATATCCATCTCTTCCTCCTTCCAACAAGTTTGCCTCCTGGAACTCATCGATACAAAGCTGCCGTCAACCTGCAAAAAAGAGTCTTTGTTCTAAATCTTGCTTCTTTTCTTCCATATTTTGGGCAAAACCTTTTCATCCTGGCTGTGGGCTGGGTGTCCTGTCCCTGCTGCCCAGCAGGAGCAGGGGGAGCTCTGCACAAGAACCCAGTGCCAGGTATGTACTGGGGAGCTGTGGGCAGAGGGGAGAAGAACAACTGTGCCCTGCACCCAAACAACAAGTATTCTGACCTGGAACAGCACCCCTGGGCATAACCTTTATGTTTCTTTGATATTCATTTGTCTTGATCTCAGCAATTCCTTTTGCTGCAGCTTTGGGTTTGATGATGCACACACACTAACTTCTTCTTTGGCTCCCAGGTAGAATTACAAATGTATCTCCTTGCAAAATTATCAGGTCTGGAAACAAGTTTTAGTTTAGCAGGAAAGCATTTCTATTTACTTTTCTTCTCCCTGGCTTCACTGATGACAATTTTGAATTTGTTCCAGAGTCAGTTAGTTGCCATCAGGGCCAGTTGTCCCTTGGTACAGATCTACCCTCCACAACCACCACTTCCACATTGGTCAAGGAGTGGGTTTGTCACTTTCTCTACCAGCAGCACACGCAGGAGCGAGCCTCGCTGGGCACAAAGGGTGTGTGAAAAGAAAAAGAATGAAATTAAAAAGAAAAACCACTATCCTGGCCTCATTCTTAAAGTTTCATTATTAACCAATAATTAGCAATCAGAGACTTAGAAATGTCATTGAGAGGTGGGAGAAATACACCCTGGATACGGAGGACCGTGCTGTTGGGAGGGCGTACAGGGAACCCCAACTCTTCCAGCTGCAGAGCTCAGACTCAAACCCCAGCCCTTCCTCTGCCCAGAAATACATTGGCCAGGCATTTTGGACACTCTCATGTGACCTTTTCTAGCTCTCAAATAAGGAGCCCAGTGATTGCAGGTTGCTACGGCAGGGCACGTGCTGAAATCTCCAGTCAAGGGTTTCCAACGGGTTTGTTTTGGAGTCTCTGACAAGGGCTCAGGGTTGGCCAAGAACATCGAGTCCTCAAGTATCGAGTCCTGCTTATACCCCAGGTTAGTCATAAATTATTTACAACTTGGATTGCCTTCTCTCTGTCCTACAGCCCCAGGAAAGACAGCGAAAATTTCTATTTACAAGCCATATTATTTGGCAACATCAGAATCTCCTACTTTGTTTTTCAATAGTCCAGTGATTTCACATCAAACCTGTTGAACTATTCTCTAAGGAACAGGGAGAAGAAACCCGTATTTTTTCCCTTGCTTGGTCTGAGCCCAGAAAGTGAAGGAGGACACGCAGTACCATCCAAAACAAAGCCTAAATAGTGCACCAGGGAGAAGTTCAGCACAGCGAGTTCACAAACATCGCTGCACAATGGCGTCACACAGGCAGAAACTGGCACCATTTCTGGGCTGAGAAAAAGTTGAAATATAACATAAGGTTGGTTCACCCTTGACCATGAAGTCCTTCCATGCCAGCAGTGTTTCCATATGCACAACCTTCACAAGAGCTAGGACAAAGAGTTATGTCTCCATTAGGCAGAGCGAGCATGTGGTGCATGCAATTTTGCCAAAATCACCAAGTTATACACTTTTTTTGCACATTATTACACTATCTATGCTCCTTTAAAAATACGCTATTTTTGTCAACACAACACAAGGGCAGTAGACACGGGGAAGTCCCAGAGATGGTTCCTGCAAATAACAGTGCATCAGGGTGAACCCAGCAAGGTTCTTGGATCTGACACCCAGAAAGAGTTGAACCTACTACACAAAATCATTGCACAGAAAGCCCACAGCTGCCCCCTCTCCTTGCATCCGTGGTCCACCCCTACACACCCACCCATCTCTGCCTGGGAAGTCCTGCACAGACAGCCCAGCCCTGGAGATCAACACAGCTGTAAACTGGAAAAAGGCAGCTCATCTTGCAAGGGAGGGCAACTGGGCAGTGAATCAGCCTCTGGAGGGGCCACGCAAGATGGTTTGTAATGTTGACTCTATCCCTAAGGACCATGTTCCTTTTAAGACAGTGGTTCTTCTTGGAGCTGAAGCTGATGAAGTCTCCTGGGTCAAGCCTACATCTCTGCTGCACCATGTACCAGGCTGGAGAGTGAGAAGATCCACTCCCAGCCTTAAGATCCCCTCCTAAAGAAGCCATATAGAAATGCAACAATACTTTTTACTACCTAAGGCGCTTACAAAAACCCAATTACTGCATACATTGGGAGGGAGAGAAAATTAAATCCAGATCCCACCTTCAGGTTGGGAACTCTCAAACTGCCAGTCCTTTCTGGCACTCATAATACCTCTAGGAAGGCTGCAGTGCCCCAACAAGGAGGGGAAAGTCAACATTTGCTAAAGACCTTGCTCTTCTCTCTGTACCTCATCTCCCTGGGAGGCTGAACTTCCCCTTTGGTTCTTCTTGCCCTTTCCCATTTATAACAAACAACCCATGGCCATTCAAGGAGCAGAAGTAACACCACTGTGTGACTTACATGACCAAATACAACCAGATGGAGGTGAATTCAGTGTCATCTTGATTTAGAGGACATCAGCCACCTCAAGAGAATTGAAAAAACAAAATAGCAGCCTGATTTTAGGTATCCCAAGAGAAGGAGTGGAACAAACCTCATCAAGTAAATAATACGCTTAGCCTCAGTTTTAATTTAAACCATATTTTAGTGCCTCAGCATAGCAGGAATTCCATAACATCATTCCAGCTCTCATCGTTGCTACAAATATTTCTGTCTACATTTGACATGCAGCTATGCAGTAGTTCTGGTAGTAACTTCTGTACTAAGAGAGGGCTGAAAAAAAAAGTGTGATCTTCACAAAGTTGTTTCTTCTGACCATTACTTCTAATTCAGTTTAAATTCAAGAGCTAAGATGGAAATGGCTACGGCAGTCATCAAAATTATAGTTTTACCAGCAAACCAATAACCATAGCAGAACTGACAATGAAAGGCAAGAAATGACTGTTCAAATCAACAGTCCCAAAACAGCAGAAAAAGTCAAGGAGAACAGTGACATAGATATACACAGAAAAATAAGATCACTGAAATATCCAAAACAGTGAAAGAAAAATATTTTGCAAGATTCACAAGTATTTCAGGCAGAAAGCTTGGCTTTACCCTAATTTGGGCAAATAAGCAAAGAGCAAGACACGTGACCAGGCATGCAGGTCTAGGAGGAATATCAGTATTTTTGGTCAAAACTCTTGACATTGAAAATGGAGCTTCAGAAATACCCTCTACAGTGTCTTGCATTGGGCATCAGCGCTCACACGTTGACTTCATGACTGGGGACAAGCCCAACATAGGTACTGGCAGGCAAAGACACTCTGTACAGCAGCTAATAAACCATGTTAAAGCAATTTAAATCTGAAAGAGATTGCCCCACTCACCAGGAAGCACAGGCTCACAACGGGGGTTTGGTGCCAGAGGAGCAGAAAATACAATATGCCAAAAACCGGGCTGGGAATAAGCACGTGTCATTCCAACTTGATGACATTTCTCCAAAACCCCTCTCCAGCAGGCTCGGAGATAAATCTCAAGTCGCTGGGTCAAATTAACTGCCCCAGAGAAGAAGAAACACCTTCTGGAAATATCTGCGTTATTTCAGGAGTCTAGATGATATCAATGTCCTGCATTGCCTAGCTCTGAATACACAAAGGCACTTTGCGAAGCGATGCCCAGCGAAAAATCACTGAAAATTATGGGCAGAGGATAAAGGAAAAAATAGAAACCATTTAATACTCAACTGTCAGGCTGCTAAAGAACAATTCAGGCAGAGATAAAAGAGAAAGGGTTGAAAGCCTTCAAAGTAAAGAGGCAGAACGCATTATTTGTGTTTAGTTAACTAGATAAAAAGCACACTGGACATACATATTTGATTTTCAGCTGGGGAGACCTAACAAACCAATGAATCTCAAAGAAAAGGAGAAGCAGATGAGTCACCCCCGGAACGAGGAGCGGCATCAGAACGAGCCAGGGTGGGAAAGGGGTGCATGGGGTGGCCATGGCCAAGCGGGTGGTTGGATTGCAAAGCTGGGGATGTTTCTCTTGGAATGACTGCGGGTTTTTTGGGGTATTTTTAATGCTTCTCACCTCTGGAAGTGCAGGGATGCTGGCAGCCCACCAAAGAACTTTGTATGGAAAGAACATAGCAAACACAAGGAAGGCATTTCACTTCCCCTGTGGTCATCTCTCCATCCTCCACAAAGACAGGTCTCCTCCAGCCTGTCCAGCTGTGCAGGTACAAGGCAGTTCCAGGTAAAAGCCATGGTCCCCATTAAAAACCACGGTCCCAGTTAAAAAAATGTGGTCCTTCCCTAAAAGAGAGCTTCCTTAGCAAAATGTGACCCAAACTGTGAAGGGATCCCCATATGAGGGATGTGAGTGGGGAATCACCAGCCAGACCTGCTCCCTGATTTCCTACGAGATGTAGATGAAGGAAACTGGAATGCAAGTTGGGTACAATTTGTATATATTTCATACATCCATTTTATATGTATGATAGAATTTTATATCTATATCTATCTGTCTTCCAAACTCACTCTTAGTCCATTTCCTGTGTTTGTTTTAAAGAGATTTATAGATTTGTCCTCACAGCAGCATAAGTCCCTGGATATGTTGGGTTTTCTGTGGCTCAGACAGGCTTGTTTTAAACTTGTATGAGATAATTGGCACAGGAGTTTACTTGGCTAAATCAGAGAGAGATGTTCAAAGGCTGAAATGGCCATGAAGCACCTAACTCCCATCTTCTTAATCACTGCGGTACTTTGGAAAGCAGAAAGCTTTGTCACAGCTGCACTGTGGTCTCCTCTGTACCCTGGGCAATAAAGGATACTACATTTACATTCAATCTTTAAAAAAAAAAAAAAAAAGGAAAAAAGAAAAGAAAAGAAAAGAAAAAGCCCTTTGAATTCAGGCTGAGGAACGTGGTTTGGTTGTTGACTTCCAGATCTGCTCCAGTTGTGACCAGGATCATCAGATATGTGGGGAAAAGTCACAAGAAGTATTTTCTTTGAGGGTAGCCTTGTTTGGAGCTATCATTCTCCCCTGTTTTCCTTTATATTTGAACCTTGCCCATCTATTCCTCACCTGAACTTCTAATCCTGTTTGGATTCCACGACAACAATCTTCATGAGAAGGAAAACTGCACGGACAACGCGACTCCGGTTGGATGCCGGGACTTTTCTGCTCAGATTGGTTTAGAAGATGGTAACACCAAGGTGCTCTCTTGGAGGAGGCCAGCAGCAACTCAACTTGCCCTGGGAAAGGCAGAAATTTAGGCTCCCAAAGGCTCTCCCAGCCACACGCAAAAGGTGCGACTTTGGTGGACTTGTCCCATTGCCTGCAGCAGCAAATGGGCCAAAACCTGCCTGTTTTACCTTCATTCTGCAGGAACCTTGGAGCGAGACATCCAGAAATTGGCATTTCCTAAATTTCCTGGCTGTGCTCTTCTGTTGGTCCTATCCCATTTCCACACAGCAGTTGCCCAGCAGGGAAGCTGGGGAGTTTGGGGAAGGTGGGAGCTGCACAGAGCCCACAAGAAGGAGGTCTGGGGACAGCAGTGCCTTTGAGTGACAGTGACTTGGGACATCACTCCTCTGACCTCATGGCAGCAGGGACGAAAAAATTTTGCTTTCGAGGAAGGACCAGTGAAAAATCCCTTCCAAAACAAAAAAAAAAGAAAAAAAAAGAAAGAAAAATATTAACCCAAGGAAGGGCAGAACAGTTGCACCGAGACCACTGGAAGGGGTGGAGGGGTCTCTCCTTAGCCAAGACCTGGGGGCCCCCAACCAGCATGTGCAAACTGAAGGTCAGGTCCTCCACCGGGGAGACCCCCCTTTCCAAAGAGCTCTGCCAGCCCCTCAGCTCACGTCAGGATCCCCTTTCAGCCTCCCCAGCATTCCTCACCAGCTTAATTTTCCTCTCCTCCTCCCTGCTGCCTTAACCACTGGCTTCCTCTCTATGTTTGGACTTCAGTAAAGCAAGAATTTTCAGTTGAGTCGTAAATTCATCAGATACGCGGTTTTGGTCACCCTGAAACTATTAGCTAGACTGGGTCAGATTTGTCAAATAGTTTGGGCTGGAAAGTATGCGTTCGAGGACGGGCGGGGGGATAGGGTTGCTTCACAGTTGAGGCAAGTGACCTCAACACACAGATGGAGGCCACGCACTCGGCCCCTCTCGCTCAGAGCTTTCATTTTGAGCTTTGAAAAGTAGAACAGGTCCTGTGGGAGCCCAGGAAGCCAACGGCAGGATTTCCAGAGAGCCTGGGATCATTAAAGAGCAGATCTGGGCACACCCCGCACCTCAGGTGAGGCTGGTCAGCAAGAAAACCTTTGTGTTGGAAGATCTCCAGTTGCTACGAAAAAGCTTTAAGGGCCACGCAGAGAGTGAGAGGATCAAGAGCATCCCTGGGATAGGAGGGCAGGAGTCTGGAAGGTGGGACCACACAACCCCCATCCCTGCTTCAGGGAGTGGTTCATTATTGACACCAGTGGGGAGGAGAGCCCGAGAAAAGGGCACTTCCTCAGGAGGCCCTTTTCAGGTCACTGCCAATTAACAGAAAACTCAAAGCTACCAAGAGTTGAAGAAAGAAGAACAAAACCCAGCCTGGCTCGTAAGCATGTTATGAAGCTGTGCAAGAAAAGTTGCACCAGGAGTCTCTCATTTTGAACTAAATTTCCTGATTCCAAGAAGATTAATAAGACAAGTGCTTGGTGACACGAACCAGCCCAGAAGGCATCTGGTGTCCCACATCCCTAGAAAGAGCTTGTAAGTTTGCACTGCCAGTGCAGTTATCAAGAAGCAAAATCACATGCAAGGAAATCAAAGCCAACACCAAAACTAATGCTTTATCTCCATCTGCCTCCAGTCTCCACCATTTCCCCACGCATCAGAGAGCATGGCCATTCTCCGTGCCTTGCAGCACGGTTGCTGTGGTCCCCTGAGCTCTGCTGCCTCAGGGATTGGCAACACACCACGTACTGCTGCTTACACTAGAAAAAATAGTGATTTATCCATGTGCTTCCCAGGAGACGGATCTTCAGGACATGGTAAGAACCTTGAGCGCCCAGCACAAGAGCATCACATATGCTCCTAGTTAGCAGCCATCCCAAACACTTGTTGATTTTCACTACAATATTAGATGTTGATGCCAGGGTGGGTGACAAAACCACCCAGGATATCACTCAATGTGTCGGGGAGTCTGCAGGGAATATCCCTGCGGATGCTGGGTTTGTGCCTTCCAGGGCACAAAAAAACAACTCCTCAGCCCACCCTGGTGTTTCTCAAGTCTTCATGATTTCCACGGAAAGAAGACTTCCCACGGCAGGTAAATTCAACATGGGGGTGATGTATCCCCAGGACATCCCCTCCTGTGGTGGGGGGACTCTCTGGGGGCTCGCAACCTTCATTAGATGTGGCTCCAACACAAGGGACTCCAGTGCTCTCCCCAAAAGCCAGTGCTGGGGGGTTACCTGCAAAGTGTCTCAGTTTATTCTCTAGAGGAAGAGCAAAAGGTTAAAACAAGCTCTGTTGTGAGGAGCAGTAGCACTGTCTTGACCCCCGTGTTTCTGACAGGAGAGGAAGACACTCAGGATCCAGCTGATGTTGGTTTTGTTTTGTGAGACCTTGATCTGCTCCTTTTCTGCTGACAGCATCAACGGCAGAGTTTTCGTACCACGAATCTGGGCTGCAGGAGTCTGGAAAGTTACTGACTGAGGGGGAAAAATGCTGAAATCCACAGAAAAATGAAGGGAAGAAGCAGGGAGGAGAGGCACATTTTGCTAATTTATTTTTTTACATGGCAACAGCTGTGCTTACATGAAAAGGGTCATTAACTGAAGATGCACGGAGTAGCAGCGTGTCTACTGAGGCTTTACACAATTTAGGAGATCACTGCGGACTACAATGCGGGATCATTTAAAATTCACAAACAAATCCTATAAAATACCTTTGTAGGTATTTTAATGGTCCCAAACAAGTACTGCGTACTACTCGATAGGGTGCATTTTTTTCCTTTTTACTAAATTCCATACGTAAAAATCAATCTGTTCTTTTTAAAAACAGAGACTTTTTTTTTTTTTTACTACGCTATTTTAAAAGAATAAAGACAGCTCCCACTGAGACGTCTGTTTAAAAGTTCAGTACATTCTGCTGCCTTATTTTATCTAGCAATGATGAACTAAAAGAACACTGAAAATTCAATCATGACGGCAATAATATTTGAAAAGGCTATAAAAAAAGAATGATTTAGGTGGTAAGAAACATCTTCCGCTGAAATTCCGAACTCTGTATTTCTGTTTCATTACATGAAAAATAATACAGGCCCTATGCAGAAAATGCGTTCGGCGCACCACTTTGATGGAAACAAAACAGCCTTTTTAAAAGCACAGGGAAATGAAAGGTGATTTTTAAAAAACACACAGGTATTTACATAGAGCCATTTACTCAGCGTTCGGAATCGTGCCGTTCCCCCTCTATAGTTTAGTCATCTCTCGGATAGTTTGCATAAGTATGCATTTATTTACTAATCTTCAAAGAGTCCCCATTTTTCCTAGCTTTCCACTGTAGTCATTAGAGGTCACAACCCTGTAGGAAATATGGGCTGCCATGGTAACACAAAATGTCTGCTACAGGCTTAGTGTAATTCCTCCCTAATAGAAAAACAACAGCAGCAAATCCTGCCTTTGATAAACGGGCTTATGTGTTGTAAGAAGCCACTACCTAGAAAGGTGTCTATCACTTCAAAACGGCTCTAAACAAAATAAACGTTATTAAAAAAAAAAAAAAAAAAAGGAAAACGAACTCACACATTCAACATGATTAAAAAAACCAACCACAAATAAATAAACAGTACTAAGGTTCACAAAGGAGAACGTGGAATTAATCTGGTGTGCCAATCTGCAGCCTCGTGTTAAATAGTGAGGGTGATGCTTGCGAGGGGGCAGCCCCTCCGAGAGAGCCTGGCTCTACTCAACAACAAGTGTCTGCCCAGCACTTCTGAACGGGGCTCCTGGTGGCAAACCTGCCTCTGTAAGTCCAAAAAAAGACAAAAAATTCCGAGGGAGACCCTCACCTCTCTGGTGGCAACAAGGTAGCCTGGCCTGCCCCGCTTGGAAATTCCTGCGGAGCAAAATGCATCTGGTTCCAATAGATAACTGGGGTTTGGGTGGATAAGGGGAAGGGGGGGGAAGATGTGGGGGAAAATAAAGGGTCTGGTGGTCCGTGGGCATGAGTAGCATTTTAGTGAAATCCTACCTGGCCCAGAGAATGGGTGCTGGAGCGGCTGGCAGGCCAGGGAGGGGATTTTGGGAGGGCTCCAGCCACCTCACACCTGTACTGGGCATCACCCTGTGCTTCCAACCCTGCTCCCAAAGGCTCCTCTCCTGCCCAGCAGGAACCACTGCTTTTCTTTCATGCATTAGCCAGGATTTTCCCAAGAAGATGGGTTTTTTTCTGCCCGTTTCTCCGCTTCCGCAGTCTTTTTCAAATATTTGGAAATATTAGGTCCCCTCTCCTCGCCATCCCATGCCACCACGGGGACCCGTGTGTCGGCAGCAACGCGGAGCCTCCCCTCGAGACAAATCCTGTTTCTCGTTGTCTTTTGTTTACATTCCTCCGGCCGGTTTTCAATCCAGAGAGCGGCGCTCACATCTCCACCCATTCCAGTTAATATTTTCAATTAAGCTATTGTATTACCTCTGCTCCCTTCCCCACATTTTTTGGCTTTTCTCTCTTCTTTTTTTTTAAAAAAAAAGGGGGGTTTAATTTTGCCTGACAAAACATGGTGCCTCCAAACACTTGCGATTTACCGTTTCTTTGTGTTTATAGTTAGTGCGCCCATCTTTGGGGGCAACCCTATGCCAAGATGGACAATTTGAATTTCTGAGGGTTTCTATTGCTTTCCAGCAACACGGAGGTTGCCGAATCCTGCCCACCCCTCTGCAGGGGAACGAGAAGTTCCTTGTCCCTCTCCCCTCCCTCCGAGGACTCCCGCTGCCGCTCCAGTGAGGAAAGTTGGACTCCGAGAGTCGCCGTAACCCAGTCAAGATGTGAACCCCCGTGATTTCCCAAGGGTTCTCTGCCTGCGACAGACCCTTTCTCACGGAAACACCATCCCGATGGCAAGTTTTTGGGGCGGCTGGAAAACAGCCCCTCACCTACGGCGAGCCTGATAATGAGGAACAGCACTTTGGGTGAGGGTCCAACCCCCAGCAGAAAGCCAAGCTCTACTTACCCAGCCCCGTGGCAGCCTTCTGCACTGTTTTACCAGTTCCATGCACAAAAAGGAAATGCCAAAATATCTCCCTGCCTACACTCTTTCCAGTTCCTTCGGTGAAGGCAGTAGTGATTTTTATCCTCTTCCTCCTCCACCACCACTTTGAAGCCACAGACGTCAGAAGATAGTTCAGATTTTCTCCTGCCTGCCCAGTTCAGGTTACGAGATGCTCTGTGCTTTCAGCTTGTGCCCAAGAAAAGCCACTGAAAGTGTTATTAATACTTGTGGGGTGTTAATAGAACCTCCCTTGCATTAGTCCAAGAAGGCAGCTGGGTCTGGAAAGTTCTGCTTTGCCTATAATATTGTCCCCAACTACTGCCCTAACGTTGGTGGTTGATGAACAAGTCCTTTTCATACCCATCTCCATCTCCATATCACCACCACCATGTCTGGGAATCAAGATGAGCGCTCACCCCAACCCCCCCATGACAAGCCATGCTGTAGGTGAAAGGGCCACGTTCCCAGGTGTGGTGGGGACTATCCCTCACTAAGCAAAGCGAGCGAGCTGGTTACAGCCACAAACAGGAATTGAGGGATGTCTCCAAAAAAAATAAAGTTGAAAAAAGTAATGCAGCAACGAAGCAGGTCGCCGCCACGTTCTGCTGTTAATCAGTGCCAATAAACGTGGAAACGTGGAAAAAGCGCATTCTGCGTATGGTGATTATGGAATTTGCAGATAAGCAAATAGTAAAGGAATGAGGTTTGGTGGAGACGAGGTGCTCCCACTTTGTGCCAGGAGGAGATAACAATAGTAAAGTCTCCAACCAGCTTGATTGTCTTTTCCCATCCCAGGTTCGTTAGTTGGGCTGGTTGGGGTCTGCAGTTACAACAAAGAGAGTGCTGCTCCCCAGAGAGTGGGCACAAACTCTGGTTTGTAGCCACTGAGGAAAGGGATGGGAAGCTGCTGGGGTTTGGGGGTCCAGGGGGAAGCACCACGTACCCATACTGTGGCTAAGTCCACTCAAGCCACCTTCTCAAGGGCATCCCAACCATCATTTTTTCCATCCACATGGCACCAGTGGCGTTTGTCGTCAACTGATCTTCAACCCAACCTTCAGGCAAAGGTTCCTGTGGGCATGGGCCACTCAAAGTGCAAAACACCTCTCATCAGCTTTGATGTACCCACAAGCCTTCCAGAAAGCACGTGGCCATGGTGGAACAGACAGCGACGTGTCTGCAGGATAACCCCTGGATGTGACACATGCTACAAGTTCCTACACACCGCTGTAACCATCCAAGAGCAGGAAAGGTGGTGTCCATCCCTGTCCCACCACGTGAAAGTCCTCCCCAGGACCTCCACGAATGCTATGGTGCATATGAACAAGCTGACCCTCTGCTTGTGGACTGGCCAATACAAAGCAGCTCTCCTGGTGGGCACCAATGTCCTCTTCCTTCCACGATCTTACAAAGCTCTGGGCCTCACCAGCATCTCAAGAGTCAAACCTACTCACCTATGGCAATACCACAGTGACGGCTTTTCTGGCTTTCATGAGGGACAAGATGAACACCAGTCCATCCCCACTTGTGAACCCCTGGTCCTGGTTTAACAGCACCATCCACAGCCACGGAGTGGGTGGTAACGCTGGTGTGGAGGCAAGAGGGAATTTCTGCACTATTTCTTATGACAAAAGACTTGTTGACTTGTTTTCCCCAGGAGATGTTGACTTCAAAGAAGCAGTTTTGCTCCCAAGTTGAGGCACCTGAGCCAGGGGGTTGCAGCAACCTCCATGTGAGGGGTATTGGGTGGCCAACACGAAACAGGAGGAGCAGCTTTTGGGGCAACCAACATCTCAAGGGTCTGGTGGTGAAATCCTGGCACAAAGGTTGCTGCCAAGAGGCCAGAAACGTCACTAAACTGAGCGCAATTGCTATTTTATGTAGATAGTTTAAAATTAAATCAACCTATTCTATCACCAGTAAAGAAATTTTGCCGTATTTTTATCTACCATTTTGAAGGCTGCTGCACCAAGTCGTTACTTTAAATTTCCATCTCTGTCAATGCAAAATGTTATTCCGTCAACATCAAAATATCTGGAGAACGCTGGCTGACATTTCTGCTTGCGAGCGCGTTTGGGGAGCATTTATACATTTATTTGCCCGGAAGAAATATGGTTTTAACTGACTCTCGAGTCGCTCGCTTTTCAGAAGGTATTATCAAAACATCGGGCGAGAATTTCAGCACAAAGCTCGGAAGGAAACCAGAGATTTATACTGTAGGACCTGATCTCATGTATCAAATCAGACCTGCGTGCAACAGCCCGAGTCACTGCCGTTGCCATTTGTATTTCTTTGCTTTATTCTTCAGGGAGCAGGGAGGGGGGGAGGGGGGGGGGTGGAAAAAGGGCCACTTTTTCAAAGAACAATACGAGAGCCCCGGCCTCAAAAGGCTCCTCCCAAAGTAAGTAAGTTATTTCGCCTGGGAAAGCCCTTTTTTTTTTTTTTTTTCTTCCAGCAAAGCAGGTTGGAGGGGAGAGGCAGACTCTTCCTCGGGAGAGAAAAGGCCGTCTTGTGCACAGGCTGCTCCCCGTCGTGCCCCTGCCAGGGTTTACACGGCCACTCGTGCAAGGCGAGAGGGACCCCCCCAGCCCGAGGGACCCAAGGGTGGGGAGGTGGAGGCTGGGGGAGAGCATCCCTAAGGCAGCAGCCCCTTCCCCGCGTTCCCCACCATCGTTTCCGACACAAAAGGGGAAAACAGAGCCTCGTGTCGAGCTCTTTTTTTCAACCAAATTCAATTTTCTTTGAAATAAAAATGATTATTATTTATCATTATTATCTTCTAGTCCCTTCAGTCGCATTTTCCTTCTTGGAGAGGAAAAAAAAGAATAACATGCAACTACTTTTTCCTCGCTCTGAGGACTAGTTTACCAGTTTCACTGTGAGGTGGGAGAGAGAGCATTTTCTCCCTCTGAAATCCAACGGGTTTTGCTATGACTACCACTTCCCAGTGCCAAAAAAAGAAGGTGGGGGGGGGGAACAGGAGGGGGAAATCACCTGTAAAGAATTAGGTAACAGAGTGTGAAAGGTCTCTGCCATTCAGGAAATACTTCCCGCTGGATTTAATTACAGATTGCAACTAAATTCCCCCCCTCACTTTTTTTTTTTTTTTTTTAACTTTTTTGAACTCCAGACGTACAATAACATGACATTTATTGGACGTGCTGGTGTTGCAGGGGCGGCGAACTGCCTTGTTTACAATCAACTTTTAAACCAGACTTTATACAGCAGATTAATGAGGGATTCCTGGAAAAAATACGTTTCATTCGTCTGCGTGAGGAAGAAAAGAAGAGGCTGCAGTGCTGGGGTCCCCAAAGGCTGTGGTGGCAGCAATGCTCCCCATCCTCTCCCAAGCCCCGTCCTGGGGGACAATCTGCCTTCTGCACCCCACCAAATCCCTCCCAGATACTGGCTTCAGCGAGTCCCTCTCACATTTGGTCTAAATTGGGTGGTTCCCCCCCTCCCCATCATCGGTATCTCAGCTAAGATGAGCGGTCCCCATACAACAGTATTAAATGTCAAACGAGCAAAAAACAACGTGCAAAGCCCACGCAACTCTGCATTTAATTTAGGCAGTGTCAAAGCAAGGAGCAGAAAGGAATGGTGGGGTTGGGGTTTTGTTGGATTTGTTTTTTTTTTTTTTTTCCTTTGCACATTTTTATGAAACCACCAAATCCAGCTTGTACTTGAGGCTCCCGTCCTCCCCACCCTCACCAAAACCCGTTCCTTCCCTTATTCCCTATCAATATGAGATTAATCAGTGGTAAGCAAAGCAATATAACGGTATCCACCTACATTTGAGTCGCTAATTACACATGACAAGGTTAAAACCATTCCTCCTCTGAGCTTTTAATTTGCCCCCTTTGGAAGGAACCATTTGGATTTTTATTTCTAAACGTGCTGGTTGAATCGTGTCTCTGCCTCTGCAGCCAGAAATACAGCAGCTTTCCTCCGAGCGTAGGTAATGAGGCATCCAGCGCCCTGTAATTCATTTAAAAATTTGTATTCCAGCACAATAAGCTTCAGTTCGTTGTGGGTAATAAACCAATTTGTGATAGATCAAATGATTTAAGCGCAGATACGCCGAATCGCTATCGAGAGCGGCTCTTAAACTCACAAAAGGGAATAAAAACTCCGAGCCCGGGAGGGAAAAAAAATCTGCTCCCCGGAAGGTGTTATCCCACCGGTGCTAGAGGGTAATTTACAGGATCTGCCAACATTTAGGAGTCTCTGGCTTGACTTTTTTTGGCTTTTATGAGCTGAAGAACAGAAGCAGAGAGTCATTGGAGAGATTAAGTTTCCTTTCTGCGCGAGCGTTCGGGAGGGAGATGGAGAGAGACAGGGCACAGAAACGCTCTGCTCTACCCTGAAAATCCAAATCCAGCTGGATTGCAACCCTAAGGAGGTGCTTTGCTGGCTCTCACAGGGCTCACAGCCTCCCAACACACAACGGGGCCACGGGGAACTCAAACCCTCAGTGTTTCACCCAAACGAGGAGTTGGAAACGCTTTGCTTGGCTTTTTGCTTCTTGGTTTGCTTTTTAACAACAAAAAAAACCCCAACCCTCCTCCTGTCCAGGCAGAGCAGGCTGGAAATCAGCAGTAAATTCATCTGCTGATACATCCAGCTGCGGGGAAGCCAGGTCCAGTGAAATAGGAGGCAGATTTATTATTTTTTTTTTCCCCTTTTCTGTGCTACGAGAAATAGAAATTTGGGCAACAACTTGCTCTGCAGCACAGCACCCAAAGCCACAGCACAGCTCCTCCCGTCCCTTAAAAAGCACACACACGTGTGAAACCCAAAAAAAAATAAAAATGAGGCATTTGGAATAGTCAATTTTCGAACCCTTTTTTCCCCATAAGTTATAATTGTAAATCAAGGGAGGAAATTGTATTTCAAATTCCCCCTGCACGTTTTCTACATCTGTACTTTCAATTAATCCAAGTTGCATGGGCTCAAAAGAGGTAACGTTTACCTCCACGCCTCCGAAATGAGGAAAGAAAAGCTTATTTTGCAATTATAGTATGATACGTAGGCAAAACAAAGAATTTTTTTTTCCCCCTTCTCCACCTTCCCTGGAAATAAAAAAAATTAAAACATGTTCAGATTGCAAGTCCATTCCAGAGCCAAACGCTATTCACCGCAGAAATTTGGGAATTTAACCTGATAAATCAGCTTCCTGCAGATAGAGACTGACGTGGTCGATGTTCACATGGGACTGGGTTTTCTTTATCTACACATTTTTGTTAACTGGTTTAACAAATTATGACAGACCTTTAAAACCCGATCGGAGCTGTAGAGGGTAGATTTACAATCAGCCAAACAGCCCAGCGGAACCTAAACCTACAATATTTTAGTGCTGCCAGTGGGAGGATTATTGGATTATTATTATTAATAATAATAATAACAACAACAACAATAATAATAGTATCAAAAGAATAGCTGAAGTCTAGCACTTTTTAGCGATCGTTTCTGAAAGGAAGCTGCAGAAACAGAAGGGAACTATTTAAAACCAGAAGCTATTTTGAACAAATTAGCTGGAAAAACTGAATTAGAATAATATATTAAAACCTGACTCAAATCCTGGATTAATTTAAATCTACAACAAAACCAAAAGAGGAAAATTAGGTATTCAACAAATGACTTTTTCAACTGAATTACTCAGGCTGGTTTATGGTATTTCAAGTCTCTCTCCTTCTTTCCCCACTTTCTCAAAAAGCACTTGCAACCAAAACAGCAAGGACTTTTCGTTTCTTGCGAGGCAGCTGGTGGGATCAAAAATGCCATTTCTTAAACCAAAGAACAAACCAGGTTCCTGCCCCTCAGTTCCAAAGGTGTTGTTAATAAAGAGGGGGAGGGAGGGCAGAGGAGACGACTGTATCCTTTTGTGAGCAAGTTGTGGGACACCAAATTGATACTCACTTTTTAAATATGTCAGATATTTAAAAGGTGAACTTCACCATTTTGTGTGAGCAGTTCTATTTAGGTACCTGCTGCATTTAACGTTGGTGCTGAAATCTAAAACAGATAGGGAGGTTGTTTGGTTGTTTTTTTTTTAAATTGAGACCCATAGAAAATGCAAACTAATTAGCCACATGGATCAAAATTATTAATGTGACCTCAGCTATTCAGTCGCTTTGTGTTATATAATATACGATCCAATAAATTAGGTAACATAACAAAACCAAAAATAAGGCTTAGGTCTCAAGTACAAATTAAACTATAAACCATTATATTCAGCGCTTCAAAACACCTCATCTTTCATTTCTAAATTATAATTTAAAAACCAATAAAGGCGGCTCCATAAAATAAGGCAAACAGACTCGTTCCAATTTGGTGCGAAAAATAATTGGAACTGACAATTTTACGAAAGGGCTTCGTACGAGCCGAGCTACAAAGGCACAAATAAAAAACCAGCAATCACAAAATAGCTCTAATCGTCTGACTGGCGTTTTATGTGCCAAGGTGCTTGTAAAAAATGGAGATTATAAACATGCACCGTGCACCATAAAACCCCGTGTAGTCGAGAGAAGAGGGGGAAAAAAAAAACCAACCCAAAACAACCCAGCCTGGAGAGCAGAATCGCTCCGTGCCCTTCCTTGTCGCAGCGTTCCCACCGAGAGGGCTTTTAACCAAATCTGCCTAGGGGACGGGGGTGGAAAAAGGATGAAATATGTGTTTATTCTGCTCTTTCACCTCTTTCTCGCCACGGCGGGAGAAGAGATGCTTCGGTGTCGCCTTAAGTTGGGGTTTTTTCCACCTCCTGTGCCTTGTCCTGCCACCACGACTCTGGGCTGAGCCACCCATAAATGAGGCTGCTTTGTAATTAAAGCTGCTTGCCCGAGCGGAGAGAGGGGGGCTAACGCTCTCCCCCCCCACCTGTGCCCTCCATTTCATCCCGCAGCCAGCTGAAGAGAAACCCTCTTGTGCCTGGTAAAGGGGGAAACGCAGCCAAAAGGCAAAGGCAACAGCAAATTTGGGCTGAAAGGTGATGGTAAAGGCAGTGCCGAATCCTCCAGAAAAGGCAAAGAGCGCTTTGAAGATGCGTATCCTGATGTTCACCCGGAGCTCGCTCCCGAAAGCATCGCCCCAATGAAGAGAGCCCAACACAACCCAACTCCACGTTCACAAAAACCCCTCCAAATCTTAAAAAAATAAAACAAAATAAAAATTGAAAAAAAGGGAAAAAGGAAAAAAAAAGGAAAAAAGGAAAAAAAAAGGAAAAAAGAGGAAAAAAGAAAAAAGAGGAAAAAAGGAAAAAAGAAAAAGAGGAAAAAAAAGAAAAAGAAAAAGAAAAAGAAAAAGAAAAAGAAAAAGAAAAAGAAAAAGAAAAAAGAAAAAGAAAAAAGAAAAAGAAAAAAGAAAAATAAAGAGAAAAAAGAAAAATAAAGGATAAAAAAGAAAAAAAAGGAAAAAGAAGAAAAAGGGAAAAAAGGAAAAAAGGTAAAAAAAGAAAAAAAAAAGAAAAAAAAAAAGAAAAAATAAATCCCCAAAGCAGCCTCCCCAACTGAATTGAAGTGTCACGTGGGCACGGGGAAAATACTGCAGATTCAGATAAACTTTGAGGAGGGACTTTTGTTGTTTTTTAGGAACAACGCGAAGGCAAGAAATCTACAGTAGAAACCCTGGCAGTTGATACAGCTGAACTACCAAAACCATCACTTTTTTTTTTTTTTTTTAATGCCTTGGTGCCCCCTTTTGGTCTCTGCAGTTCAAGGCATTTTTTTTTTTTTCCCCCGTTTGAAAATTTAATCATAAAAATACAGTAACTTTTCACAGGTGAAATCTTAATCGAGAGCCTGGTGGCTGCTCCCCCTCGAGGGACGGTCCAGTGTCCCCACGATCCATTTAAGCCCCTGTGACACACACAAGTAGCAGATAAGGTCAAAGGAAGGGGCTGATTTTCACGGGGAAAAAAAAATGCCCCGGCGTAAAACCCTGCTTCATATGGTGATAGATGGGAGAGGAAAAAAAAAAAAGTAATAAAAATAGAAGAAAGAAAAAAAATAGAGGGAGAGACCCATTCATTACCTTTGCTACAGCACAGAAAGGAGTGGGAACCTCCACTCAGGTCCAGGTTCTGGGTGGACCACATGCTGCCAGCATCCCACCCAAACCCCACCGGTCTCTAGGAAAAAGAAAGCAAAGTTTGATAACTTTTAATGAGACCCTCAAAACCGAAAAAAAAAATTTAAAAAATTAAAAATATCTCATCCTGATGGCTTTCCTATCACGACGCTAGTAATTATGCCACAGAAACAAGATCTTTCCACGTTCAACATCACTGTGTGAAGACGAGCTTATTTCCAGCAGGGATATTGAGTCCTGCCATCTGAAGGGCCAATCAAGTGTGAAGTACAGTATAGTTTTAGACTCAATTGAAAGGAAAAAGCTTGACTACTAGTTCATAGCATGACAACTTTCATGGATTAGCTCAGACCCTATTCTACTCCCTGAAAGGGTATCACAGCATGAAGACAGTTTTCAATGCACTAAACTTTAATAGCTGAGTGGGGGAGCCAAAGCTTCCTTTTGGTCTCTATAGAAACAGTATAGCCAAAATTTGAGGCAAAATTAAGATTCTTGCGTTCCAGTCCTGTATCTACCCTCCAAGATCCCTATTCACAAAAAGTCTTTAGACTTTATATACGTACACATATATGATTATATAGATAATTACATATGTGCTTGTGCTTGCCGTTTTTCCAATGGAAGACGAAGTGAGTGAAAACCAATTAACTAATTTCCCAGAGCCCCACCACTGCTTCCCAGTATCCCCAGAGCCCTGGGTGGGTGCAGAGAGGCACCCGAGGAAGCATCACCAGCGCTCGCAGGTGTGATTTCTTCCCATCCCAGCTCCAAAGCTGTGCATCCTACACGTTCCTGTCCCTCCCAAGCCCTCACCCCCATTAACATCCTCCAGAAAGCTGGAGATTTTATTGAGGCACTGGGTCTCGGAGCAAGGCACCACCAGCACGGAGCATCTCCTTCAGGAACGCCGTGTTTTGCCTGTGGATGCCAGAGGCTGATGGAAACTTAACCCGCAAAGAGCGGGTGGTGGAGGAGCAACACCCCTTCCACCCAGCAGAAGTTCCCCTCTGATTTTTTTGAGGAAAAAAAACCCAACATGATGAAATTAAACACCAAGAAGGGATAGGGGGGAGCAGAAACTACACTCCCATGACAGCTTCCTCTTCCCCAGCCCCTGTGGAGGGTGTGGGTGGGTTCCTGCCCGTGGGGCCACCCTATGCCACACCGCACGTACCCGTTGCCCGTGCCAGCTCTTCCAGCCTTAACCTCCCTCCTCTTTTCACACTTGATCGTGCCCCCACTACCTACAGCTCCCAGCAGACCTTCCCCCTACACACCCCCACGCACGCAGACACAGATTTCTCTTCCCACCTCCCCTCTTTCCAGTCCTTTCCCCTGTGCCGTGGGGTACCGGGGCCGGGCATCCCCCGGGAGGGATGTTACCTGCAGGTACCCACGCCGTGCTTTCCCCCTGGCTCTATTCAGGTTTGACACCTGCATCCAGGCAGTGGCGAGGGCGATCTGGCTCCTTCAACAAACTTGGCCGGGCCACAGATGCCTTCCCCCCCCCTCCTCCTCCTCCTCTCCCCTCCCTGCACCGCCGGGATGTATGGGTGCCTCCTATGGAGAGTCTACATTTCACTATAATGCTCCTACCCTCCCTTTGTAGAGCACTAATCCTGAGCCACCAGAGCTACAAACTCGCCTCGCATGGCCAGAGAAACAATTTATTTTGATTTTTTTTTTAATTTCTCCCCCCACCCCCTCGCCTCGCCACCTCCCTGGCTCCCTTTTTGGGTTTGAAGTTAATCCAGCATCTCCCCGCAGTGCCCCTGCCATCCGAGCCATGGATCCGTGAGCAGGCAGTGGTTTTGGATGGTGATCTGCCTCAAAAGAGCCATCCTTGGGGTGCTGACACCCTGGGCTAGCTCTCCTCGGCCAAGATGAGCCCAAGGCCATTGCCCCCTGAGCGGGGACCTGCTGTGGGAACCTGTGCTTCACTGCAGGGGTTCCACATGGAGAGGGTTGCACTACCAAGGCTGCCCTGCTTGTCTCTCCTGAGGCTCCCTGGCATACTGTCCCCACTGTAAGGGACTACAGGGGTCCCACAGACCATGGCATCCCCCTTGAGGCAGCATCCCAGCAAGATTCAAGGGTGAGGAAAGCCCAACATCATCTCTCAGACAAGCATCATCCAAACCATTCCCCAAAGACGCTCCACTGTGTACATTTGTTAAAGAAGTTCTGCAAAGGCAGATTTAGAGTAAAAAGTGCTCCTACTCATGAGGAAACAGAGATTGCATGTTACCTTGTTGACCCAGCATGGTCCAAAGCTGCCACATGCTCTTTCTTGTTCTCCATCCCAGAGAGAGTCATGACGTCCCAGTCCGGCAGCTCCACCACGCTCATAGGACACCCTTCTGGAGAGGCACAAAGAGCTCCTTGAGGCAAAACACATCTGTTCCCCCAGTGAAGAGTGAGGTCCTGAGGCCACAAAGAGTAGCCAAAATCAATAGACACTTGATGCCTTTAATAAATCTGGGTCATAACCACATCTCTCATGGAGCCCTGCGTAGGCATCATTTCACAGGCCGAGCCCACAGGTCCTCTTTTCCCACACTGTGCACTCCAGAAAATGCTGATGGACACCTTGCAGATGGAGAAACACCAGCGAATGGGAGAAAAAGCACCGTGGCTCACAAACTCACATCCCCACCTGGAAGAAGGCACCTCTGGACCAGCCAGGCTTGCTCAGATGCTTGCTGTATGGAAAGGCTATGGTGACACTGAGCAGCTACTGGAGAGAGTGGCAGAGAGTGAGAGCTGGAGGGAGAGATGCCTGGCCACAGGGCTGGACCACAGTCTCCAAGGTCACCTTCCAGCCTGAGAAGCCTGGACCAGCAACAGCCATCTGGGGGAAAAACTCTTCTTGGAAATGAGGGCCTTTTCTCACCCCCTGGTGAAAGGGATGAAATCCCTGTGGTGTCAGCATCAGCAAAATTGCCTTTGATGCTCAGACCCGCTCCCGGTGGGGACTGTAAGCAGAAATTAGAGGGACGTGCTTATGGTTAAACACTCTTTCCTCTGTTGGTTAAACACTACCCACTTCTCTCTCCATTAGATACAACGGCTCCAAAGCCCCGGCGCCTAATAATAATAATAGAGACTTTTTCCTTTGTGCAGCTCTCAGCTACGGAGGGAAACAATTTGCAGTGTAAATTATTTCCTTTCAACAGGTTTGAGACGGCCACGGCACCGTAATTACACACACTGTACCCTGTGGTCCCTTCCTGAGCAGCCAAATATTGTTCCAAGGCTTGAAGCAGACCCAACGCATCGAGACCAGTCATTTCACACAGGACAGAATGGCCAAATTTTGGTCCATCCACACGCATTGACAGCTCAATCGATGGCTGGGCTCCTGCCACCGACAGTGACACACACACGGGAGGACGGATTCAATGGTCCTATTTAAACCTGCTCCCGGAGCTCTCGGGCCCTACATGTGTCACCGTGTTAGAGGCCATTGATGCCGAGGCAGCTTCTTTGCAGGACGTCAAAGCATAATGGAGCAAACCCCTCATGTGTGAAGGGAAAGCCAGCCCTTTTGCACCACGGAATCCTCGCTATTCAGCCCTTCAGGAGAGGTTGATGTTTGGGGTCGAACCAAATGTCAACGTGGCCAAACCCTATGGCCACGGGAGCACGATGATGGTGACAGCCAGCCAGGACACGCCACTGCCACCCAGCCCTATCCCTCAGGGGACCTGGGGGAATGGAGGATTCGGGGTCTGGCAGCAGGAGGTGGGTTTGCCTCCCTGCAAGCACGCAAAGGGGAAGGAGCCCCTCCAGGCTCATGCAGGATGGGTGAGAGCTGGGCTGTCCCCAGTGTCGAGATGAGATGCTGGGAAAGCCCAACCTCCAGCTGAAGAGAAGGCTGTGCCTGCTCAAGGCAGCTCTGCCATCACCCTGGAGCAGATGAGACCACAAAACATCCAGCACTGCACAATTTCTGATCCCCAAACCCACCCTGGATGTTGCCAGGAGCACGTGGATCCACTGTTATTTCGGTTGAGGGCCAACTTCCCTTAGGGCAGATCTTCTTAAGGAGATCAGATCCAAATTTGTTATGGGATGATATAATCCTCACCACTCTGCAAGGTCTGGAAGGGTAGCAGCGCTGGCCATGGGAATGGTGCAGTTTATCCTTCCCACTCCCAGATTTTAAGCCAGGAGCAGGGCAGTGTCCATCACATCCCCGCTGGCAGCATCCCTTTCCCAGGACGGTGGCTTATGATGGGGGCTCTGCTTCCCTCAGCCTCAAAACACTCGCTGTGCTGAAAAAGAAGGATAAGAAGTTATTTGGCTGGGTGTCAGGGAGCACCGGGGAGGCTTTGGTGAGGTGTCATCAGCCCAGAGAGCCAGGATTTCTGCTTGGGAGAGGGACAGATCCTCTGCACGGGGGAACAGAGAGTGATTCAGCAGCTGGTGGCCAGCCTTTTTGGCCAGCTGGTGGTCTCCAGCCTTTTTGCTGAAAAGGTTTGCCATGCACCTATGGGCCCTTCTCCACCTGCGAGAAGCCCAGAGGGGGATGGGGACAGTCGGGTGACATGGCATCAGGTGGCCCAGGAGAGATGTAGTCACATTGGATGGGGCTCTTTTCCCCACGCTCCCCCCGGTCCAGCTGTGTTGCCCTGAGGATGCCACGTTCCCAAGCAGAAAGTTGTGTTTTCAGGGGCTGAATCCAGCAGGGAGACGGGCAGAGGATGGGCTGGACAGGCCACAGGAAGGATGCACCATTTTCCCCACAGCTCCAGGTAACGTGGCGCCGTGAGACCCCCGAGCTGTCCCCAAGGAGAGCTCCACACCAGATATAAAACATCGTGGGAAGTCTCACCCTGCTTCAGTTTCTTCTCCTCATTCAGCTGCAGACTCCTAAATGGACACTAGTCTGATAATCCTTTTTTCCAAGGCACATCTGCCTTTCTTTTCTCTCTGTTCAATCTGTAGCTTAGCCTTCCCTCCGGAGGAATCATCTAAAGGATCTCTCACACTTTTTGCTGCCCAGTTTTTGCAGCAGTTGGGGCATAAACTGTTTGATAGACTCTGAAGGGTTGCCTTTGTTTCCCCCCAAAAGGTGCTATTTTGTTCGCAAACACTCCGAGGAGCTCGGCAGTCTCTTTCCCTACCACTCTCTTTTCATCATTTTAACACAAAAGCTAAAGCTTTTGAAATCCCCGTTTCATGTCGGTGCATTAGATACCCGAATTCCTCCCGCATTTGAAGCCTGAGCCTGAACATGAACTTACCCCAAAAATCTCAACTTTGCAATTTAAGCAATTTCCTTTGATGCATTATTTAAACACACATTTTAATTATTAATTGAGACAGCTTAGTGCTGTCATTTAAGAGCCAAACCCTGCACTGGGGCAGATCCTCACCTGCCGCGAACCCGCGCTGCTCCCATCCCAGCCCCCTGCCCTCAGCTCCCACCCCAAAGCACCAAATTACATTATTTCAACAAACTCCTCTAATATGAGTTCAAAGCATTCAGCTAATGAAGCATTTAAACATTTCTGTACCCCAAAATGAATCAATTTACAAAACACCTGGAGAAAACAAAATGGTTTTATGCAAAATCATGCTTTGGAGGGAAAATTGTGCTCTCACCGTTCAGTTTAAGGAGGACACCATCAACTTTTGTTGGGCTTTGTGAGAAGTGGGAGAGCTCCCCTGCAGATGTTTTACCCTCTTTTCCCTTGTGTCTCCCAACCCGTTTAGCTGCAGCCACCGTTCTCCCAAGAGGAATGAGTTTTCTGCTTCTACACAAGGAGGGTCCATCTCTCCTTGGTGCAAGCACAAGTGTGGAGGGTTCCTCAGGCAAGACCCCTTTTCTTGCCCCATTGGGACTAGAAATTGTTTCTCCTCAAATGTCCTTTCTCCAAGATCCATTCTTTCCCCTTGGAACAGATGGGTGCAGAGGAGTGATGTAGATCACTCGGGGCAGGTAGAGAAGGGGATGCTGCACCCACTCCTGGTAGCTGGGAAGGGTGTTTGGGAATCGGGCTGTGGCTTGGGGTCAGCAGGAAAGGGGAGCAGCCCTGGAGAAGCTGCAGGCCTTGGGGTGCACGAAGGGACTTGCCCAGTGTTGTGGGTGCCTTGCTCTTGGGAAGCCACCCTTGGTCTCCCTGCTGGGCCAGGAGACAGCCCTGCCAGCAGGAGGTGCCCAGCGATACGGTCATCTCTGCTGAGTGGGATCCCCTGCCTGTCCCCACTGTAGCCCTCAGAGGGGAAAATGAGAAAAAAGGGTGACCCACATCCACCCAGCAACAACTCTCTCCATTCTGGCCCCAAAACAACCCCCCTTTATCCTAGCAGGAGCCTGGACCAGCCATGTCCATCCCACCAGCACCAGATTCACATGCACCCCTTTCCACTTCCAACATCTGCCCCACAAAGACCTCTGCTGTCTACACGGGGCTCAGCAGAGATGCCAGAGGTGCCCAGCAAGCAGAACCCTGGCATTTCCCAAGGCATCCATGTTACCCCTCCCCGTGCACGCTCCGAGAGCCAGGAGGGGCTGCTGTCTGCACCGTCAGAAGCAGAGGGGCCGTGGGAACAACAGGCTCTGCTGCTGCCACACATCCCTAGAAGAGCCAGCGGGTTGATTTATTACTGCTGTGCTTTGGGTCAAAGCCATGTGCTCCCCAAACCATAATTAACCGCCGTACTAAAAAAAAAAGCAAACAAGCCCCAAAAAATTAACAAATTATACTAAACAAAAGCTCGCGGGCTACCCCAATACAATGCGCTTTGGGCGGTTACTCAGTGCAACGCCAGGGCCGGAGCCACTCGCCACGTTCGACGGCACCAAATTCATCCACCCCAAACCTCCTGCCCTTTGGCTTTGGCTCCCCGGGGGCACCAGCCCCAAAGGGAACCCCTGGGGTGCAGGAGGGTGTGATTTCTCCGGATGATGAAATAAAAACTCCATCCCGAGGAGCACTTCCAGCGTGGCTCCGCGGGGTTGCAGAGGAGGGTTGCTGTTATTGCTGCCTCTTCCTCTGCCCCCATCAGCCACCCGGTGGCTGGCACTGGCCAGATATGATTTATTTACCCTACACACACACACACAAACACCAAAAGTTAAGGGAATCGCAGCAAAGATTTCCCCTCCTGCAATGGGACGTCGGGAAGCCCACGGCACCAGTAAATTAGCTGCACGCAGTTAAAACTGAATTTGGTTTCCTCGCCACAAAACCATGAAGATATTTATATATAATTTATCTTTCTAAGTTGTCATGCGGCAAAAGACCTCTCGCTGTGAGGCAAGCTTCTCTTCCTACTTAGAGAGAATTACGTGATTAAATAGAGACCTGAAAAGTTGTGAACAAGCATTGAAGAAGAAAAGGTTTCCTCTTAAAGCCTTAATGAAGTGGGTTCATTCCTCCTCCAACATCAACTTAGCCTTGTGTAGTTTGTTTTCACTCTGGTTAATCACTGACCAAAGCTGTAGTGCGGACCACCAGTTCCCAATAACCCATAAAAGGCAGATCAGAAGCTATTGTTCTTTTCTGTGGGGCTTAGCAGACAACAGCTGAATAAACCTGTTCAAAGTCAGAACAGTCAAGGAGGAACAGAAGCCCGGCCATCGGCTGCAGGGAATCCTGAAAAGGAAATTCATTTATTATGAAATAATTGATAGCACGCACACAAATACGCTACGCGGACCTGATGCAATCTTGGGTAATTAAATACAAAGCAATTAATGGGTTGCAGTCAAAGAAAGAGGTGTTGTTGCAAAGGGGGAGTTGGCTCCCGCTTGCTGCTCAGGGATGCTGGCACCTGGTGGGTGCTGCTGGCATCCCACCACTGAGATTTTGGGGAAAATTCTCCCATGGGGGAGAAGAGAGGGGAAAAAAAAAAAGGGGGGAAAATCCGTGCAACCGGGTCTTTGGAAATTACACCCCGTAAAACTGTTGGAGCTGAGAGAGATGCAGGGAGGTCTGGAATTTGCTGGGAAGAGGCTTAAGGTGGCTGCTCCTGGGAAAGTATGAATTCAGCCTTCAAGAGGAGGGACATTTGGCCTTACTGTTTCCTTTGGATCTGCAGCACTTGCCAACAGGCACATAGGGTGCTTTGGCTCTAGGAGGGGGTCGCTGGTGCCACAGAAACTCAGCCCCCTCCAGCCACCACCTACCCAAAAGGAAGGGTTTTTCAAGAACATAACCGCCTTTTGAAATAAAGGATCACAAGCAAAGCATCAAGGTGGAGCTTTTGCCCCTAATTTGCTTCTGCCCCTTCCCAAAGCTGTGCCCCAGGAGTTTGCAGCAGTGACTCCATCAGCCTGTTCTGCTCCAAGAGGCTTCTCATCGAGCCCCTTGCTGAGCAGAGGCCAGGTGAGAAAACAAGCCTGCAACAACAAACTTAAAGAAGAGCAAACAAAGCCCACGACGAGCCCCAAGAAGCCAGGCTGGTGATGATGTGACGAGGATGGACACGTCCCACACAACAAGCCCTGAGCAGCCACACTGGCCATGACGTGATGAAGATGGACACATCCTACATGGCAAGCCCTGGGCAGCCAGGCTGGCCATGACGTGATGAGGATGGACACGTCCCCTCCAACGCATGGAGGAAAGTCTAGTTCTGCTTCTTCCCCTCCCCAGGATCTTTGAAGCCACCTGCTAGTGGCTCACCCCTGCATCCCTGCCCCAATGCCCACTCCCAGGGTGAGTTCTCATGCTTTTATGGTGGGAGAGGAGGTTTCTCATCCCTGAGCCCATGACGGGACCTTCCCCACTATCTCCTCCTGGTTGGTCCCACTGCCAGCACGAGCACCAGGCTCTCTCCATCTGCTCCGTCAGCTCCTTCTCCCCCACTGTGTGTCATTTCTATTCTCCACACTCCTGATAGCCAGCCCCTCCTCCGTGGGGCATGCCTTCACCTGTGCAGCTCAACATCCACCACATGTACGTTCAGCACCTTGCCTCAGCCCAGGCAGAATGGTTTCCAGCATCACCCAGAGGCACCCAAAAATAAATAACAGGGCCCATCTCAGCGAGGTGGCTTGAACACCGGGCTCTGCTCTTCCCAAGGGATGATGCACCAGGTTAAGAGGAGAGTCAGGACACTTGGCCGCACAAAACTTGTAGTTGCAGTGAAAATAGCAGCTCTGAGGAGAAAAGAAAGAACTGATGGGGCTGGGTGAAACCCCTGAGGAGTTACCCCAAGAGCGTTTTGGAGGTCTCCTGGGAGAGACACGGGCTCTGCTTTGATGTTGGTGGGGGAAGGAGGAAGTGGAAAGGTTCAGGGAAAACCAGGAGTCATCGAAGCAGGTCTTCTCCCCTTCTCTACCCCGAGCGAAAGCAAAATAAATAAATGAAACGTGTTGGCAAAAATCAAGATTAAAGAATAATAAGCAGAAGCTGATGAAGAGCAACAAAGTCTTGGGCTGAAAGAAGGATTTGTTATTGCTGCCGGGAGCAGGGAGGGAGGGAGGGAGGGGTGGGGGGGGTGGGGGGGGGAGAGCCACGATTTGGCCAGAGCACCGCGAACTTTGAGTTTTAGACATCATTTTCTATTTTCCAGCAGTTTATTCCTCTCACCTGCGTGCTCCACGGGGAAACACTGATTGCTTTAATTCTAACATTTGGAGTGGAACCCATTCACGAAACTTTCTGGCTGTGTGATTCAAGCGAGCCTTCTCTTTCCTCTTTTTGTTCTCACAAGAAAATCAATTCACTTGAAGAGCCTCTTAATCCCATTTTTGCAATCAACAATCGCCACTTGTATATCGCTCTAATAGATTAAGAAGTGGGATGATGCGGTTGTCTGGTCTAATTCAAGCCTATTCAGGTAACTGCAGCCCGAGGCACTTTGTAGTGCCAAGTGTAGAGCTCTACAGGAAGACTTTTGCTATCATAATTTCCTGTGGAGCTATGCACTGCCCCCACTGAGTAGCCTGAATTACTTTGAATTAGGCCCGACAACCACAGAGAGCAGAAATCCAACAAGCAACAATAACCAAGTCTTTGAGCATGACTTGCATGGGTTATTTTTTTTTTTTTTCCTCACACCCCCCCCCGTCTTTTTTTTTTTTTTTCTCCCCCCCCTTTCCCTTTGCATTCGAACAGAAAGAAGGAATTTCAAAACGCGCATCTATTTAAATGACAGCGACCTGCCATAAATCAAGTGGGAAACAAAAGGGGGAAACAGTTTAAGTGAGAGAGAGAAGTTGAAGCGGAGGAAAAATGAATCAAAACAGTTTTCACAAAAAAAAAAAAAAACCAACCCAAACTTCATCGTAAGAGCCTGTGGAAAAAAAAAAAACAAACAAAAAACCGGGCCTACAGCATCTCCATGGCAACAGAGAACAAGCACATGTTGGATACCAAAATCATAAAAGGTTTGTTTTGCAGGGATGAAACAGAAACAGATGGATCCATGCTTGGTTTTAGTTTAATTTGTTAAAATGTTTCAGGCCATTTATCAGCCAGTATGCCTGATGACTAAAGAAATACCTAAAAAAAAAAGATAAAATCATAAAACCTGCACAAGTTTCACCAACAGTTCTGCAACACCCCCACCCCCCCCCCCCAAAAAAAAAAAAAAAAAAAGCTGAGAAGTGCCAGAGTGCATTTAAAGCTGTAAATATAAAACTTAAAACTCAGGTCTGACTTGAAAATTCAACTGACACGGCGTCAGGTGAACCAGCCTAACGCTGCTTTTCGAATACGCGCTTCAATCATAAAACCCTCTCTACAAAGGAGCAATTCTGCGGGTGGGGAGGGGAAAAAACCCAACAAACCAACAAAAAAACCAAGCCCAGCGTATGTTAAATCCTTGTCTGGTTCCAGAGAGTGAGTAAATTGGACACCACAGTTAAAAACACAGCCTTTTGAGGGGTACAAGTTTAAAATGTTCTGGGCAGCAAAACTCTGATCACAGAGGGGTGAAAAGAGGTTTCTTTCCTTTTCCCTTCTTTTTTTTTTCCCCACACTTTTTTTTCTTTTTTTTAAATTTTATTTGTCATCATCCCTTAATTATTACCAACACAGCCAAAAAAAAAAATAAAATAATGAATTAAATCTAAATAAATATCGAAGGTTTCTCTTCTTAAAGAGTTTCAATCGCTATTCCTACTCTTTTACCTTTCTGTGTTCAGAAAATAAAGAGAACAAAGCGGGAGCCCTACTGGTTCAAAACTAGCAGAACAGACAAACAACAGAGCACAACTGTTCCCTCATGCATGCCTGGGATTAGGATAAAAGCAGAAAAGACTTCTGAGAAAAAGAAAACAACAAAAGAAACAGGAGTGCTGACAAAACTTTTTTTCTTTCTATTGAAGCAAAAGAGAGAGAAAAAAGGAGCCCTGCTAATAAAAAAAAAAAAAAAGAAAGAAAGAAAGGGGGTAAAAAAAAAAAGAAAGGAGAAAGAAAGATAGAAGAAGAAAGATTAACAAACAGAAGTAAAGGGTTTCACCTCCTGTTTTAGTTTTTTTACTTTTAGCCCAATGTGGTCAGGGAAAGAAGGGGCAGAAGGAGAGGGGATCCCAAGCCGGGGTGTCCCGGGGAGAGGATGGTGAGACGCTGCCGGGTCCTGGGCTCCATCCTGGCTCTGACCCTCCCGCTCCCCGTTCAGGCGTGGGTGCTCCTACACCCCAAACTCGTACATTTTAAAACCAATTATTCCATTAAAAAAACAACCAAACAAAAAAAAACCACCCAAAAACCTGCAAAACACACAACGGAATTGTTTCCGATGGCCCCAGGGGTCAAAACAGCTCATGGGGTGAGAACTTCAGATATTCTGAAACTGCAAACTCTGACCAAACAAGTTAGTCTTAGTTAAGTTGACCGGTGCTGTGGTTGGAAGTTGGGATCAGCAATGCTCTGCTGGGAGCTGCAGCTCACCCGAGAAACCCCAAACTGGGACGCACAACACATTTGCATTGGGCCAAGGAAGAGTTTTTCCCCAAAGTTTGTGGGATTTCAGCAAAATTTGCCCGCCAAGGGCCCAAAGGGGTTCCCAGTGACTCAGGGGCATCACAGATGCTGCCCACAGGGGAGGTTTGGTCCAGCACCCGCCGTCACCCAGGAAGGGTCAGTACCCTTGGGTGGCGTGTGCCAGCTCGCAAGGGGCTTACCTTAGTCCCAAATTCTCAAAAATCAGCCCAGATCTTGCAAGTGGCAACTTACTGGCAGTCCCGTGACTCGACTGGATACCTCGAGCTGTTCCGACCCTTGTTGCTTGTGAAATCACAGCTTCCTCTGCGGTACAACCAGGGATGCACCACTGCATTATCTATCGATTTTCGAGCAGCAACGAGGAGACCAGCAGCCTTTGAACTGCCAAATGTGACGGGGGGGAACAGCAAAAGCTGCCCTCCCCCGTGTGCCCGCCCTGCGGTGGCCCCGGGGAGGGACCCTGCCACCTTTCCCTGGGAAAGGAACCAAGGTCTGCCCAAAACAGATGGCAAACGCCGAGCAGGAGGGTCTTGAGCCCCACCAGCTCCAGCACAGCCCCAAATCTCTCTCGGGAGGGGAAAGGCTGGAGGAAGATGGTGTTCGAGACAAGGTGCTGAGTCCTCAGGGATGCTACATCTCCCAGGTGGAAGGATTTCTGCTTTTCCCAGGATAAAAGTGTTTGGTCAACAACAGGGTCCTCTGCACACAACGAGCCGGACAAGCACTTTAGAAGATCTAAATGCCTTCTTTGAGGCTGGAGGGAGGGAGAGCCAAACTGAACAAACAAAGAGTGAATTGAGGCGACAGAGAAGCTGCTCCAAGCCACAGTGTAGGTGGGATGTGGGGTCTTTCACTCCTGCCCAAGACCTCTTGCTCATACCAACAGAAAAGGAGCTGATGCTGTTAAAGTCTGAGTCAAAACTGAGCTTCTAGAGACAGTGGTTTTGTTCTGGGATGTCCCAGTGTGAAGTCTCTGGTGCGTACGTCACTTGGGATGACCCAGGGCTCATGGACCCTGGGGAGGGTCCACCATAAAACAGAGCCAACAGACTACAACAGCCTCCAGAGGACTTTTGCCAGCAGAGTTGGTCACACCTTGGACCAGATCTGATTATGTCTCTAAGTCCAATCCTCACTTGGTCCCAAGAAGACCCTCACCTGCCCAAAAGGCAGATGCTCCAGGAGAAGCCACTTGGACCAACAGACTCTGTAACTCCAGATCTCCCAGGGGCTGATGGAGCTGCTGGGTTATAAACAGACCTCCTGGGTACACAAAGGAAAGTCTGTTATGAGATGCTCAACCATGAGGCCATGTCCATTCACAGCAAACAAGGATGAGATAAGGAAATAAAGGCTTTGGAGGTGAGCACGTATCCAAACATAAATTGGCAGCATCCGAGGCTTAAGCTGAACACTTCTTCTGAAGCACAGGCAGCATTCTATGCCCTCTGTGACCATTTGCACCAAACTTTGTCCTCCAACTGTTACAGCAAGTGAGTACCTGGTACCAGAAATTAACCCAGAACTGCTACGCTGATGGTTCACAGAGTCTTCATGATTGGAAGGGACCTTTGAGATCATTTTGTCCAACCACAAAAAAAACCTCCCAAAAAATCCCACACCACAAACAAATACAAATCAACAATCTCGGGCACTAGAGCACGCTCTCAAGTGCCATGTCTACATGTTTCTTAAATACCTCCAGGATGGTGACTCCACCACCTCCCTGGACAGGCTGTTCCAGGGCATGACCACCCTCAGTAAAGTAATTCTTCCTAAGATCTAATCTCAACCTCCCCTGCCCCAA
>BJBW01007337.1:94089-106617 GCA_004320125.1 Scolopax mira
TTCTGCTTTGCTGAATGACCAACCCTGTGAGCAGCCTTCAAAAAGTAAGTGAGAGAACTAGAGCAATCTCACTGAAAAGTAAATATAAGGACTGAACCCTAAGACTTTCCCTCCCATTATACCCAGTCCATACAAAAAATAGGGAATAAACAGGCTACCAAAAGAAAAATTAATTATATCAGTTGTCAAGCACCCCAAGTTTGAGATATTTGGTCTTTGAAATATCTGGGATCTAGTCTGCCAGATTCTTAATACACACGTATTTGCAGCCCTCTCTGTGGCTGGAGATGCTCCAGGTTTCCCTACTGGTGGAGCCTGCAGAGCATGACGTTGGTGAGAGCACATTCCCACAACACCCACCCCATGGGGTGCATCACCCCAGAAACAGGAC
The DNA here is from genome assembly GCA_004320125.1 of Scolopax mira. Taxonomy (NCBI): domain Eukaryota; kingdom Metazoa; phylum Chordata; class Aves; order Charadriiformes; family Scolopacidae; genus Scolopax; species Scolopax mira. Next base: position 94,481 of record BJBW01007337.1, read on the forward strand.
CACAGCCTGGTGCTCCCCTGACTGAAAATACTATGAGATGCAGAGAGGTGTAGAAAGCACTAAGGGCAGAAAAAGAGGATGAGACACAAGGTAGAGATGCAGCCTCAGAGTAGAGAAGGAGGATGACCTCCCTCAACCTGCTGGCCATGCTTTTCCTGATGCGCCCCAGGATGCCATTTGCCTTCTTCCCACAAGGGCACATCGTTGGATCATGGGCAACTTGTCCACCTGGACTCCCGGGTCCCTCTCTGCAGAGCTGTCATCATTAGAGGATGACATATTTGAAGAAAAAGCATTGACACCGTGATGATGGCAATCATTAGTGCATCATTAAAGCTGCTCCTGTTCATTAAAAGCACAAGCCCTTTTGAGGGCTCAGTTGCCCTCGGTGGCCAGGGTGCTCAGGCACATGCTGAGCTGCTTTGCTGCATGTGGCCCATAAGGTGGGTAGCTCTGGTCCAGGATTTCTGCAGGGAAAGGCCTCCCTCAGCATCCAAGCAGGATAAAATCCTGCAAACTTATCCCACAGCCCATACAATTTTTTTCTCAGTGCTAAATCCACCTTTTTGCCTGGATTTCCCCAAGAAACCAGATCATCTCAGTGACTCATCTCCTGGTTTGGTTTCTTTTTTTTTTTTAATCCAGTATCTAAACCACACGCACGCAAAATCATGTATAACTATCAAGATTAATTATGTAATCAAGCCTCATTTGGGCAAGATATCATCTTGCTTGTACTAATATTCGATTTCTATTACAAATTCCTCATGCTGCTAAAACCTTCCCCTCCGGACTAGTCCGTACCATTTGCTGCTGAGGATGTACATAGGATGGAAACCACCAAAAACCCCCACGTAGAGGCAAATCTCAGCTAATTATTTAGCGCATTTCCAGAGAGACAGCTCCACTTTTACAGCGGGTGAAAAAGGCCGGGCTCTGTGCAGAATTAATCTGGCACAACGAAGATAATTTTCCGGGCTTACGCATCTCTTTGATGGGCAGATGCCAGGGACCAGGCAGGTTTTTCAGACGCAGCATCACTCCTTGGTTGGCAGCTCATTAGCAACTGAGCGCTTCTTTGGGCGGCGCTGATGCAGCTACAAGTGTTGTATAAACTCCTATTAGGTGTTCTGGGCTTGATGCTTCTTTAATAGCAGTTGTGGGTTGTTGTTTTATTTTTTTTGGGGGGGGAAAACAAATTTTATTCCTTTCATCTTCAGATATGAAACACTTTCATGCCAGGTAAAATTATGTTAAAATGCCCAAACTTACACACTGAAGTTTGTTTTCACCAGAGAGGCATCAAGACAGGTGTAGATAAAATGGAAGGATATTTCTGAGTTGTGTATTATAAAATGTTCATTGAAGTCAAACAGAGTGGCTTTCACTGACTTCAGCAGACACTGGATGAGATCTTTGAAGATCAAAGGGTGCAATTATTTCTTACTATCTTACTTGCTGCTGTGAATCTGAGTCTTAAGCAAATTATTCTGTTGGTCTGTTTTTTTATTTATTTATTTTTTATTACCTTCAGAGAATAGTTTGTTCTGAAAAAAGAAAAAGGACAGCTTTGGGATTGGAAGCCTGCATGAAGCCCCCCAAAGAAAGATTCGCTATGCTCCCCAAAAGACATCTGAGATACCTGCCAGGCTCCTTCAGGCAGGGAAAACTTATCTTTAGAGCCATATTGAAGTTGAAAAGCTGCAAGAAAAATTAGTTTTGCTTGCCAGCACACCCAGCCCTGCTCCACCAGCAGGGACTCCTGCAACCCTGGCACCCACGCAGCTTGGGGACATCACTACAGGGTGCCCACAAGGGACAAGCTGCTCACCAAGAGCAGTGGAGATTGGAAGTGCAACAAAGCCCATCATCTCCACATCAAACAGTGGGTGCTCTTTATTTTAAAAGCGAGGGGGAAATCAGCAGGAGGGGGCACTTTTCCTGGGATGGGGCAGGTTACAATTGAGAGCAGCTGATTTTTCGGAGGAATGGAAGCACCAGGTGACACCAACAACCTGAATGCCACCAGGGTCAAAGCGGGTCCCAAGGACGACTCTGCTCCTGCAGCACCTCATGGTTTCTGCTCATTACCCGAATTACCCACTCATTAAACTCACAGGACAGGGGACCAGCACTGTGCAATTATTTAGTTCATCAACTAATCCCTTCCCATCCAAGGGATGACTTAATTTATTGTGCAATTTCCTGATGCCCCTTCTACACAGCTGAGCATTTCTCCTCTCAAGGACACTGGCCACCCCTGGCCTAAAAGCGCAGCTCGTTTCTCCAGTGGTGGAGAAATTGGGTCTCGTGCAGATTGGCTACAGGCTGGGGACATGGCAGCTGATAGATCCTCTGCAAAAAATGATTACCCAGCTGATGTACGTGGGCTTGATGAGCCATGGGCAAGGTGTGGGCTCACCTGAGTACCTGGTTTTGGACAGGGCTCTGTACCTGCTACGATCAAACAGAAAAAACAAAACCAGAGAGCTTTCTTGCTCCCCAGAGTTCAGATGGCCCTCAACCTCCAGCTGCCTTGGCCCGTTGCCACCTCCAGCTTCCCCCCTATGACCATCTCCGGGTGGCTGTTTGGTGCATCCCCACAAAAATCCTTGCCATCAGAGGTCTGAACCAACCCAACTCCCCAGGGACCTCGCTGGACACGGGCTGAGGACCTGAGCACCCTCTGGTGCTGGCAATGGGCAGTTTTAAACCGGTCACCGCAGCATTAATCTGAACTTTGTCTGATTTGAGCAAATCTGGAGAGTTAGTTAAAACTTCAGCTGAGCCTCCTGTGCTTCACCCCTCCTCCTCACCTGCTTCCTCCCATCCCAACTCAACCTCCTCCCTTCCTCCCGGGTCCCAGGGATGCGGCTGGTGGCAGAGTCCGTGCATCCTGGTGGGGCTGGGACGTGGCAGTGAGCACTTTGCCACCCTGGAAAGCCCCAGTGGGTTTTTTTGCTCAGACGACACTGTCACCAGCAGATCTGAGCAAGAACTGCAGCTTCAGCAGCAGCAGCCCCACGGGGCGCAGAGACAAAGCCAGAGGCTTTAAGGAGCTTTCAGTGCTCACACACAAACTTTCACCCATCCCAGAGAAGCAAGACCCATCCTGGGGGAATGTTCCCTCCCGGGTCCAACCGGGGGACCCAGTGCCACCTCCCTCCCCACCAGGCATCCTGCAAGCTGGAGCATCAGCACCAATGCCAGCATCCCAACTGCAGGGCAGGAACAACCCAGAAATTCCATCTTGGGTGAAGATGGATGATAAAAACCCAGTATCACAATAAACCAGCATTTCCCCCCCCCCGAAATGAGGACCGCTATCAGGCAATTCCTAGCAGCCAGTCCTCACCCTCATGCAGCAACCAACTTCTCCTCAACCCAGCTGGCCACAATCGAGCGCAAGTCAACGGCAAACAGATCAAATTAGTCAGGATTAATTAACTAACGTCCATAAAGGAGTTTGAAGAGGACAAGGATTTGTAGTTGCTATGTGTTTGGACTCCAGTGCACCTTGAAGGTCACTACACGGAAGGCCACCACGTCATCCCCTTTCCTTCCTGCAGGTAAGAGCCAAGCTGGGGCTGGGAGGAAGGGGTCCAGCATCACCCCCTTGCCCAACCACCCCCCTCGGCTGTTTAAACCAGAGCAGAGAAGAAAGCAGTGCCCCAAAGATGCTGGTTTTATTCCCCATGATGCTCATCCATCCCCAGGCACCTGCATCCCTCCCCAGCCCCGGGAACAGCCATTCACCTGCTCCCCAGCCGAGGGCAGGCAGAAGTGACCAGGGTTTGCATTTCTATAGCACTCTCCATCCCCCAGCATCAAAATGCTCTCATTTCAAACAAACCAACCAACCACAAAACTAAACCCAAGACCACAAAACCACTCGTGAAAAGGGCTGCCACCCTGCACAGCCCCCCTTGCTCTTCACAGAGCCCCTTTGCCTTCCCCTTCCCACACACATTCACCTTCCACCTGCAGCTGGAAACACTTAAAAATGCAGCCTGGACTGAAATAAAGCCCAAATCTTTCCCCGTACCAGTGACCAAACCCTCCAGGAGGAACACAGATAAACCACCTTCCTCTAACCAAGGAAATAAATACAATAAATAATTGTGACAGTGCAGCACCAGTTGCAGGGGAACCCCTCCCAGTCCAGAGAGCTACAGGGCCAGCCGTAGCTGACAGCCAGATTTTAACCAGGTAACATGGCAAAAGATTAGTATAATTAGCCCCAAAGTAAAAAGAGTTCCCTTTTAAATGGGTTTTACTGCCTTGTGTCTGAATGCTTCTCTAGACCCAGCTCGAACCTCTCCTTTCCCCCAGCGGGAACCCTCCAGTTTCTGTGTACTCATTAAAATCCTGTCCTAATTGCTCCCTCATCAGCTATGAATCTTAAGAAGCTTAACTGCTAAGTGCTTAAATTGTGTTTACTGACAGAAAATAGAATATTCGCTAATGACTAGGTGGTGATGACTCAGGACTATCACAGGGGTCTCACACCTAAGGCTTTGGAGACCAGGCAGTGAGTTTGCACTTGGGTTTTTTTTTGGTTCCTAAAAGATGAAAGATGGGGTTTGTCCAGACTGTACAGCACGAAACGCAACTCTGTGATCCTGCTGGGGTCCCCCTTCCAGCTGGGGGAGGCTGGAAAGGCGACCTGCAACCCTAAAAACCTCTTCCCAAGGCACCCACCTGCCCTGAAGGGACAGGGTCACCAGCAGCTCAATGCAAGGCGCTCCCAGTTTGACACCACCTCTCCCATTTCTGGGTGATGCACACACGTCAAGGAGCTCAGGTTTTAAGATTTAACCCAATAAAAACTCACTACTGAACAAAACTATTAGCTTTTTATTATTATTATTTTTATTTTTTAGTATTCCTCTTCCCTGGCTTTTTTCTCGCTGGCGGCTGCTGTGGGGCAGCCCTACGCCGAGTAGTTGATATATTTATGAAGTCTTAACTTCCAGAAATATTGCCAGCAGCAGGCCATAATTCTCTGACGTGTGACCTATGGGTTTTAAATACTGACCTGAACAGACCGGCTACTGGGAATGGCTGTGTTTTTTTCCTTCCCGAGTTCTCCTCCGAGACATATTTACTGAAATACTTTATTACCTCATCACCGAGCATAATTTAAAACTGCAGTTAAGCACTCAGCGTTTAAGTAAAAGCATGCATCATTCTGACAGCGTTGGGTTGAGAGGGTATAAAAATTTCTCAAATGTTAGCCCCCAGATTCTGCAGAAAATGCCCCGGCTCCGGCACGTTCACCGACGTGCATTTCGAAGCTTTAGCTTCAGCCTTCTGTGCTTCAAGGTAACTGTTGTGGGTTGGCAAAACGTGTGAATTTAATTAGTGTAATCTAAACAAAAGAAGCAGTGCAGGGCTGCTTTAATCCATATGAGACCAATATGTTGATTTGCCAATGTGAATTTAATTAGTGTCTTCGAGTCTAAACTCCAACTCCCCCTTCTTTTATCTAATTATCACATTTATAAAAAACATTATCACATATTCCTTGGCCTAACTGGTTTGCCACGCAGTCAGACTGAAGTCCCAGAGTCAACAGGCACTTTTAATAAGCTCAATATGTTTCCAGAGGACCGGGCTGGGCTCAACAGCATCCCATGAAACATCTCTGAGAGGACAACGCCGCCATCGTTCCATCTTTTCCCCATCCTTTGCCACACGAAGAAAGTGAGATCCTTCTGGTGAAACGTCTCAATTATGCACCATTCTGGGGACAGCCACCCCGAGGCATTTGCTTATATATGACTAATTGAGCAGAGAACAATTGCTATTCATTTCACAAGTGGTTCCCAAGGGTGGTGAGGGAGCACGGGGTGGGGACGGCATCAATTCACCCTTCATCAAGTAAATATTCAAGTCAGAAGCATGACCCAAATCTCTCCCGGGTGGTTAGAGATGTTCTCATCTCTCCCTACAGCCCACATTGGTGAGATGGAGGGAGCTGCTTCCCAAGGCCAGCGCTGAGGCTCTAAGAGGGGTGCCAGCCCCCCAGGAATGGACAGCAGAAGCCAGGGGTGCATCTGGGCTCACGCCATGACCCCAGGAAAGCCCTCCCTGCCCAGGGACCTGCAAGGGAACCTTGGGGCAAGGTGCCCTATGTCTGCCCAGACACCCAGACAGATGTAGGGAAGCCTCTTCAATGCAGAAGGAGATGCCAACCTGGCCATCCAAGAACACTGCAACCACCCTTGGTTTCTCTGCATGTCAACAAGCACCAACCTCCAAAAATCCTTTCCATCATTTGTCAGAAGCCCCCAGCTTTTAAGATGAGCAGACAGAACTTACATTACAGCAGGCAAAAAAACCACATAGCTGGGCAAACTGACCTGCTGGAGCCATGCAAGGAGTAGGTGATGGCTACGTAACTGCAGCAGAAGCAATGAACTTATTTACCCCTGGCTGGTCTAGTGGGAGGTGTCCCTGCCCAGGGCAGGGGTTTGGAACTGGATGATCTTTCAGGTCTTTTCCAACCCAAACCATTGTATGATTCTGTTATTTCCCTAAATACAACCCATCATTAGGTCCCCCGAGACAGATCCCCTTCAAATTAGAAATGACAGAGGATCCCGACTTTTCCCCTTTTCCTCATTGTGATCTAAAATCCAGTGGCAAGGTCAAAGGCTGGATTCCAAGAGGAAAAGCCACCCTCCTCAGTGCACCCTGGTCACTCTCCTGCCCCTTCTCCTTGGGCAGGGCAGCAAGATGCAGCAGAGCATTACCATGAATTACCTTAAGTCCACATGTAATTACTGCATTTGAAGATGAACTGGCCTTCTCTCTTACTCCATTTGTGAATATCAGCCAGTTTTGCTAAGAGATACTGTCAAGGAACTTAATCACTGAGCTACTGAAGAAAAAACCTGAGGCTTTACAAGAGCACTTGGGTGAGGTTTCTGCTCAGAAACAGGCAGATGGCTCTGCTAGAAGTGCAAAATCCATGAAATGCTCTTTACTGCACTTCAAGAACTGAAATACCACCCAGATTGGTGTCTATATGAGGTGCTTGGTTATCTTGCCTGTACTACCACCAGAGATCAAGTTTGTGCCAGGGAAGGAGAGGAGCGGAGCTGATGGAGGGGAACTGAGCAACCACCTCAGAAACGAGGTGGTTTGAAAAAACTGGTCTGGGAAAGTTATCTTGGCCAAAATTCCCTGAAAATCTTGATCCATGGAAGATTGAGGACCTGTTGCTCTCTAGAGATCTTGCCTCAAGAACATGGCCCTTGTGAATTTGGTCTGCTTGAAGTCAGCCTGGGAAAGGGGATGAGACAGAGCAGGGCATTTTTGGGAGCTCACTTCAACAATTGGTACAAAGAGCAAAAGCCTAGTCTCACTTTGGATGGAGAGAAAGAGTTGGGGAAGCATCCCAACACAGCCAGGTTCAACCAATGAACAGCTGGACCACTACAAAGCTTTCCACAAAGCAGGGAAACTCCAGGACAAGGCCAGTGCTGGGGCCAGGAGAGCCATGCTGCTGGCCACCTCCTCCAGCAACCGAGCCCAAGTTGCCCAACAGCTACCTTGAAGAGCAGGTGTCGGAAATCATAGGAAATGGAGGTAAAAGAGATGCTCTAGTCCACTCCCCCACTTCGAGACAGATTGTATAAACCCTGCAGGGCTGCAAACACACTTATCACACTGTTCTCACTCCCCCAGTGCCACAGATGCTCTGGGCAATCCCATCCCTGGTGACTCCTTACATCTAGGAAGGGTTTCTGAGCATCAAGGCTACCCATTCCTGCCACAGCCCTAAGCCCTGACTTCGTGCCTCAGCCCTGGCACACACGGGGAACACATTATTCACGCTCCCCGCAGCAGTTTTGGGTATTCAACCACCACATGTTTCCTCCTGCGTGTGTGTGGGGTGGGGTGGCAGGAGAGAGGGAAACTCCGTCAGCGAGAGCCCATCATCTTTGTCATGCAAAAAAGATGAAATTCCGCTTTTTGGCAAAAGCGAATTTTCATTAATTCCCCCAGCTGGAGGTTCACCGTTTTTTCCAGAGGAATTTGGCCATTTTCCCAGTGCGCAAAGCCTCTGTGGGTTAGCACCAGCAGGGTTTCATTTTCACAAGATTCAGCCTCCAAATATGCAATCCAGCCTATTGTCTCAATGCAGTGCGAGCACAGCTCGAGCCACCTGATCGGGGCCTGGTTTCCTGGCATCTACTTTCCCCATCTGTTGGCTTTTAGCATAAATTGAAGAGCGAGTGCCTACTGACACTAGTCTCGGGTCTGAGCGTGCTCACGGAGCCGTGATCTAACACGCGGAGCACATTGGACCAAGTTCAGTTTGTGTGAAACGCAAGGCTCGTCCCCAAGGCAGAACTGGAATTGCTTTGAGGGCGCTTTCTCTGCCCAGACCACTCTCTGCTGCTCACGCATCTGCTGGAGACCTCTTCTTGGAAAGGAAGAAACGCACGCAAGTGGGAGCTTCCCTCAGGCTGACTCTCATCCCGCTTCATTTCTCATCCCACCCCCCAGACACGTTCCGAATGAGCTCGGAGAAATCAAGGCCGTGATGGGGAAGACATGGAGGTTTGAGTGATGATCTCCCACGTTTCCTTGCACGTTAAGGACTTGGAGGAGCACAGGAGCGACGCAGCTCTGCTCAGCGGGGTGGCTCCCTGCAAAGCCATGCACCATCCTACAGCCAGGCTGGCCTTCCCAAGCTGCCCATGGCTTTTCCAACCTTCTCTCTGCCCAAGGGCTGTGGTGAACCCGAGCTTTCACCAAAAACCTGAGCTCTGCTCCTCTCTTCTGAGGACAGGTTGAGAGAGTTGGGGGGATTCAGCCTGAAGAAGGCAGCTCCATGGAGACCTTAGATCCCCGTCCAGTCCTTAAAGGGGCTTCAGGAGAGATGGGGAGGGACTGTTGACTAGGGAGGGGAGCTTTAGGATAAAAAGTAACTGTTTTAAACTGAAAGAGGGAAGATTTAGACTAGATATGAGAAAGAAATTCTTCACTGTGACGGTGGTGAGAGCCTGGAACAGAGAAGCTGTGGCTGTCCCATCCCTGGAGGGGTTCAAGGCCAGGCTGGATGGGGCTTGGAGCAACCTGGTCTGGTGGGAGGTGTCCCTGCCCAGGGCAGGGGGTTGGAACTAGATGGTCTTTAAGATCCCTTCTAACCTAAATAATTTATGATTCTCAATCAGATGAAAAAACAACCCTCCTAAAAATGCAACTGTTAGCACAGAAACCAAAGTCCACACTTGAGCATCAGTTGTTTCCAAAGGACCCTGCTCAGCATCGGCTCAGCAAACTGGGTCTCTGAGGAGATAGAGATCATCCTCCACCCTTGACCATTTCCTTCACCTTTCTGTCCTGTGTCACAGCCCCGTGGAGCAGGGGCCCCTCGCGTGCCACCATGCAGCCCCAGGGATTGTCATGCTCATCCCAGACCCAGGTTTTTGAAGGTCAGTTTCCCTATAGCCCGGGCAAGGAGGGATCATGCTGATTAGGTGCTGATTTTGGTAAGCCTCTTAGACCCAACCCACAAGGCTTTTCTGGATTTGTGTGCCTGTAATTTCAATAAAGGAGCTTCTTCCATATGTGCACCTTCTCAGCATCTCAGTTTGCCTTGATCTCTTTGATTCATCCTTAAAAACAGCCTTAAAGGGCTTGCTTCACATTTCACCCTCTATTTCTCAGAGGTGCCTTCCAAGGACAGGGATGCACCAGCTCCCTTCTCTGGGTTGGGCAGGGGAGAACATGACTGCACTGGTAGAGCTAGTTCATTGGTGATATGTCTAATATTGCTGCAAGGGCAGCCTCTGGGCCATGCCCTTTGAGCATCCAAGCAGCAACAAGTGTGCTCTTGACGGGTCCTGCTAAGGATGTTTTGCTTTGCTTTCTCCACTCCCAAGAGAACGTGCAATTTTCTACTCTATATTCCTTGGGAATCTCAGCCAAGGCGTTACCTACATAGACAGCAGACAAAACTCCATTCTGAGCTAAATCTCCATTCATCTCCTCCTTCTTCCAGTGCCACATGGCCTTTTTGTCCTCCCTTGGTGTTGCACATGCATGAGCAAGAGAACCAAGCAGGCACAAGACAAATGGGCACCGTGGAGCTTAGCAGGAGGGCTGACCCAGCGTGGTGGTCCCAGGAGAGCAGCAACACGGTGATGGGTATGATCTGGCAGCTCCTGCAGCTGGCCAGCCCCAACCCACCACCAGATGAGAAGAAAAGTGACTCAAACCATCTGTTCCCCATACCATCACACACCCATCCAACATCTTTCCTTGCTGGGATGGCTGAAAAGTCCACCTGAAACTGTGCTCTCCTGCCTGCCCCCAGCCCAGGAAGCCACAGGAGGGGTCTAAGCCCCAACAGCTCTCCTGTGGCTGGTCCCCAACCACTACCTACTCCGGCTGTGGAACCCCCTTGCTCAGCAAAACACCCCTGGAAACATGGGCTTTGCAAAGGTGTCAAGGCATCCCCACCCTCCCAGGTTTCTGACAGGAACAGAAATGTCTCTCTTTTTTTGTATGCAATGGTTAATTGAGCTGCCAAGAGGTCCAGGGACAGATCCAGCACTGTGCAGGGCTGCTGGGGAGGGAGACCTGCAACACATGGACAACAGTGGTGGTTGCATCCATAAGCCAGCTCCGTAGCACTCCTGGGGCTGGGGAAGATGAAGGAACTCAAAAGGAGCAGGAGCATCCCCAGATGATAACAAATAAATACCTGCCAGAGACCCTTCTCCTCCCTCCTTTGCTCCTGGGCCCAGGTCCCTCCCCAGACCCTAAGCATTCAGGCTTATTTTTTCCTAGAACGGTGAAGCTGGAGCAAAAGGAAAAGGCAGAGGTGCCCCACATCCCCCGATGCTCTTCCTGGCAGGGCAGGCAGCTGCCTGTTCCTGGTACGGGGTCCCCAGGACGGGGTGTCATCCCTCCAGGGAACAGCACTTTGGCAGGGAACATCCCATTCCTCCAGAGGAGGGACAAAAGGATGGAGGCTCGCGGGGCGGCACAGACATCTCCGTATATAGCTGTGTGCTATTCTTATTACACACAGCCCCTGCCCAACCCGGGCTGGTGTGCTGCAGGAGAGGCATGGCCAGGGGCTCACCAGGAGAAATCTCCACCATTTCCCACTCCTACACCCAGTTCCTCACAGATCCCACCCCAAACCAGACCAGGATGTGGCTGTCCCACACCTGGGAGTGACTCCACCACCCAGGAGATGAGATTCCCGTCCCTGCCTAGCACTGCGTGGGCAGAGGCAGAGCAAGGCCCACGTCCAGGTTGGGTTCTGGATGCCGTGGCTGTCCCCCATCAGCAGTCCCACGCAAAACACACCGCCTGGCTGTCACCTCTGAGGATCCAAAGAGGTGTCCCAGTCTTGGGAAAGACGCTCCCAAGTTTTGGTCAAGTGTTACCTGCAATGAACAAGTGGAGACCTTGTCCATTGCAGGAGACCCTGCAGACTCCAAGTGGAGTCTGACATAACACCCCTTTCCATCAGAAAAGGCTGTGTCCTCCTCCAAGCCCCAGTAAACATGGGATGCTTTTCAAATACAAAGCCCAGCATCCCCCCCTCAGGTTGGAGGTTGTAAAGCAGTAGGGGGTGAGGTGAGGCAACGGGCAGGTCAGACAGGTCATTCGATAGCCAAGGCTAGGAATCTGAAGTCAAACAAGTCCACCATCCCAGGTGGAAACCCTTTTGGACCAGCAGCATCCTCCCACTGCCTGACAGAGCGACACACGTACTCGGAGAAAGTGCCTTTGCACACCTGGAAGAGCCTGCTTCAGTCAGACTCATAAACTCATCCTTTTTGGGGGGGAAGGGGGAGCGCGGCGAGGGGGCTAACGGCTGTTTGATTGCATCAGGGAGCATCTTCGTTAAGGCAGAGAGGAGTAACCGAGGGGAACGTGCACGTAGCGTGACTTCTTTGCTAGAACCCCACAAACCGCCAACTGGCAGCTCCTTGGCCCCCGGCCACCCAAATCCAAGAGACCATCTGGCAACTGGTTCAGTTATCCCTCCCCAGTTAACAGATGCACACTGGATGGTGTGGGAACAGCATTTTACAGAAGCAATTAGTTTAATCCTCGGCTAAACAGTTTAAATTCCAAGCGATTTGGAGGAAGATGGC